>BQMI01000524.1:0-128293 GCA_026005395.1 Asobara japonica
AAGGATATCCCTCGGCAATCCTATGAAGGATACCGAACATTGCCGAACATTGCCGAATATTACCGAAGATTGCCGAAAAGTGCCGAAGGATACCGAAGATTGCCGAATATTACCGAAGATTGCCGAAGGATTCCGAAGATTGCTGAAGGTTGCCCAACATTGCCGAATATTACCGAAGATTGCCGAGGGATGCCGAAGGATCTCGAAGGATATCCATCCGCAATCCTATGAAGGATACCGAACATTGCCGAATATTACCGAAGATTGCCGAGGGATTCCGAAGGATCTGGAAGGATATCCCTCGGCAATCCTATGAAGGATACCGAACATTGCCGAATATTACCGAAGATTGCCGAGGGAGTCCGAAGATTGCCGAAGATTCCCGACGATTGCCGAAGGATTCCGAAGATTGCGGAAGGTTCCCGAAGATTGCCGAAGTATTCCGAAGATTGCCGAAGATTGCCGAAGATTACCGAAGATTGCCGAAAGGTGCCGATGGGTGCCGAAGCATACCGAAGATTGCCGAAGGTTCCCGAAGATTGCCGAGGAATTCTGAAGATTGCCGAAGTGTTCCGAAGATTGCCGAAAGGTGCCGAAGGATTCCGAAGATTCCCGAAGTATTCCGAAGATTGCCGAATATTACCGAAGAATATTGCCGAAAGGTGCCGTAGGATATCGAAGATTGCCGAAGGTTCCCGAAGATTGCCGAAGGTTCCCGAAGATTGCCGAAGAATTCTGAAGATTGCCGAAGTCTTCCGAAGATTGCCGACGATTGCCGAAAGGTGCCGATGGGTGCCGAAGGATATTACCGAAGATTGCCGAGGGATTCCGAAGATTGCCGAAGGTTCCCGACGATTACCGAAGGATTCCGAAGATTGCCGAAGGTTCCCGAAGATTGCCGAAGTATTCCGAAGATTGCCGAAGATTGCCGAAGATTGTCGAAGATTGCCGAAGATTGCCGAATATTACCGAAAATTGCCGAAAGGTGCCGATGGGTGCCGAAGCATACCGAAGATTGCCGAAGGTTCCCGAAGATTGCCGAGGAATTCTGAAGATTGCCGAAGTGTTCCGAAGATTGCCGAAAGGTGCCGAAGGATTCCTAAGATTCCCGAAGTATTCCGAACATTGCCGAATATTACCGAAGAATATTGCCGAAAGGTGCCGTAGGATATCGAAGATTGCCGAAGGTTCCCGAAGATTGCCGAAGGTTCCCGAAGATTGCCGAAGAATTCTGAAGATTGCCGAAGGTTCCCGATGATTGCCGAAGTATTCCGAAGATTGCCGAAGATTGCCGAAGATTGCCGAAGATTGCCGAAGATTGCCGAAGATTGCCGAATATTACCGAAGATTGCCGAAAGGTGCCGATGGGTGCCGAAGGATATTACCGAAGATTGCCGAGGGATTCCGAAGATTGCCGAAGGTTCCCGACGATTACCGAAGGATTCCGAAGATTGCCGAAGGTTCCCGAAGATTGCCCAAGTATTCCGAAGATTGCCGAAGATTGCCGAAGATTGTCGAAGATTGCCGAAGATTGCCGAATATTACCGAAAATTGCCGAAAGGTGCCGATGGGTGCCGAAGGATATTACCGAAGATTGCCGAGGGATTCCGAAGATTGCCGAAGGTTCCCGACGATTGCCGAAGGATTCCGAAAATTGCCGAAGGTTCCCGAAGATTGCCGAAAGGTGCCGATGGGTGCCGAAGGATATTACCGAAGATTGCCGAGGGATTGCCGTAGGTTCCCGACGATTACCGAAGGATTCCGAAGATTGCCGAAGGTTCCCGACGATTTCCGAAGGATTCCGAAGATTGCCGAAGGTTCCCGAAGATTGCCGAAGAATTATGAAGATTGCCGAAGCATTCCTAAGATTGCCGAAGGTTCCCGAAGATTGCCGAAGAATTGTGAAGATTGCCGAAGTGTTCCGAAGATTGCCGAAAGGTCCCGAAGGATACCGAAGATTGCCGAAGGTTCCCGACGATAGCCGAAGGTTCCCGAAGATTGCCGAAGGTTCCCGACGATTGCCGAAGGATTCCGAAGATCGCCGAAGGTTCCCGAAGATTGCCGAAGGATTCCGAAGATTGCCGAAGGTTCCCGACGATTTCCGAAGGATTCCGAAGATTGCCGAAGGTTCCCGAAGATTGCCGAAGAATTCTGAAGATTGCCGAAGCATTCCTAAGATTGCCGAAGGTTCCCGAAGATTGCCGAAGAATTGTGAAGATTGCCGAAGTGTTCCGAAGATTGCCGAAAGGTGCCGAAGCATACCGAAGATTGCCGAAGGTTCCCGACGATAGCCGAAGGTTCCCGAAGATTGCCGAAGGTTCCCGACCATTGCCGAAGGATTCCGAAGATCGCCGAAGGTTCCCGAAGATTGCCGAAGGATTCCGAAGATTGCCGAAGGTTCCCGACGATTTCCGAAGGATTCCGAAGATTGCCGAAGTATTCCGAAGATTGCCGAAGATTGCCGAAGCTTGCCGAAGATTGCCGAAGATTGCCGAATATGACCGAAGATTGCCGAAAGGTGCCGAAGCATACCGAAGATTGCCGAAGGTTCCCGACGATAGCCGAAGGTTCCCGAAGATTGCCGAAGATTCCCGACCATTGCCGAAGGATTCCGAAGATCGCCGAAGGTTCCCGACGATTGCCGAAGGATTCCGAAGATCGCCGAAGGTTCCCGAAGATTGCCGAAGTATTCCGAAGATTGCCGAAGGTTCCCGACGATTTCCGAAGGATTCCGAAGATTGCCGAAGGTTCCCGAAGATTGCCGAAGAATTCTGAAGATTGCGGAAGTGTTCCGAAGATTGCCGAAAGGTGCCGAAGGATACCGAAGATTGCCGAAGGTTCCCGACGATTTCCGAAGGATTCCGAAGATTGCCGAAGGTTCCCGAAGATTGCCGAAGAATTCTGAAGATTGCCGAAGTGTTCCGAAGATTGCCGAAAGGTGCCGAAGTCTTCCGAAGATTGCCGAAGATTGCCGAAAGGTGCCGATGGGTGCCGAAGGATATTACCGAAGATTGCCGAGGGATTCTGAAGATTCCCGAAGGTTTCCGAGGATTACCGAAGGATTCCGAAGATTGCCGAAGGTTCCCGAAGATTGCCGAAGTATTCCGAAGATTGCCGAAGATTGCCGAAGGTTGCCGAAGATTGCCGAATATTACCGAAGATTGCCGAAAGGTGCCGATGGGTGCCGAAGGATATTACCGAAGATTGCCGAGGGATTCCGAACATTGCCGAAGGTTCCCGACGATTACCGAAGGATTCCGAAGATTGCCGAAGGTTCCCGAAGATTGCCGAAGAATTCTGATAATTGCCGAAGTGTTCCGTAGATTGCCGAAGGTTCCCGACGATTGCCGAAGGATTCCGAAGATTGCCGAAGGGTGCCCAACATTTCCGAATATTACCGAAGATTGCCGAGGGATTCCGAAGGATCTCGAAGGATATCCCTCGGCAATCCTATGAAGGATACCGAACATTGCCGAATATTACCGAAGATTGCCGAGGGATTCCGAAGATTGCCGAAGGTTCCCGACGATTGCCGAAGGATTCCGAAGATTGCCGAAGGTTCCCGAAGATTGCCGAAGGATTCCGAAGATTGCCGAAGGTTCCCGACGATTTCCGAAGGATTCCGAAGATTGCCGAAGGTTCCCGAAGATTGCCGAAGAATTCTGAAGATTGCCGAAGCATTCCTAAGATTGCCGAAGGTTCCCGAAGATTGCCGAAGAATTGTGAAGATTGCCGAAGTGTTCCGAAGATTGCCGAAAGGTGCCGAAGGATACCGAAGGTTGCCGAAGGTTCCCGACGATAGCCGAAGGTTCCCGAAGATTGCCGAAGGTTCCCGAAGATTGCCGAAGTATTCCGAAGATTGCCGAAGATTGCCGAATATTACCGAAGATTGCCGAAAGGTGCCGATGGGTGCCGAAGGGTATTACCGAAGATTGCCGAGGGATTCCGAAGATTGCCGAAGGTTCCCGACGATTGCCGAAGGATTCCGAAGATTGCCGAAGGGTGCCGAACATTGCCGAATATTACCGAAGATTGCCGAGGGATCCCGAAGGATCTCGAAGGATCTCCCTCGGCAATCCTATGAAGGATACCGAACATTGGCGAATATTACCGAAGATTGCCGAGGGATTCCGAAGATTGCCGAAGGTTCCCGACGATTGCCGAAGGATTCCGAAGATTGCCGAAGGATTCCGAAGATTGCCGAATATTGCCAAAACGTGCCGATGGGTGCCGAAGATTATTACCGAAGATTGCCGAGGGATTCCGAAGGATCTCGAAGGATATCCCTCGGCAATCCTATGAAGGATACCGAACATTGCCGAATATTACCGAAGATTGCCGAGGGATTCCGAAGATTGCCGAAGGTTCCCGACGATTGCCGAAGGATTCCGAAGATTGCCGAAGATTGACGAAGATTGCCGAAGATTGCCGAAGATTGCCGAAGGTTGCCGAATATTGCCGAAGATTGCCGAAAGGTGCCGATGGGTGCCGATGGGTGCCGAAGGATATTACCGAAGATTGCCGAGGGATTCCGAACATTGCCGAAGGTTCCCGACGATTGCCGAAGTATTCCGAAGATTGCCGAAGATTGCCGAAACGTGCCGATGGTTGCCGAAGGATATTACCGAAGATTGCCGAGGAATTCCGAAGATTGCCGAAGGTTCCCGACGAGTGCCGAAGGATTCCGAAGATTGCCGAAAGGTGCCGATGAGTGCCGAAAGTTGCCGAATATTACCGAAGATTGCCGAAGAATTCCGAAGATTGCCGAGTATTACCGAAGATTGCCGAAAGTTGCCGATGGGTGCCGAAGGATATTACCGAAGATTGCCGAGGGATTCCGAAGGATACCAAAAGATACCTAAGATTGCCGAATATTACCGAAGATTGCCGAAAGGTGCCGATGGGTGCCGAAGGATATTACCGAAGATTGCCGAGGGATTCCGAAGATTGCCGAAGGTTCCCGACGATTACCGAAGGATTCCTAGGATTGCCGAAGATTCCCGAAGATTGCCGAAGTATTCCGAAGATTGCCGAAGATTGACGAAGATTGCCGAAGATTGCCGAAGATTGCCGAAGGTTGCCGAATATTACCGAAGATTGCCGAAAGGTGCCGATGGGTGCCGAAGGATATTACCGAAGATTGCCGAGGGATTCCGAAGATTGCCGAAGGTTCCCGACGATTACCGAAGGATTCCTAAGATTGCCGAAGGTTCCCGAAGATTGCCGAAGAATTCTGAAGATTGCCGAAGTGTTCCGAAGATTGCCGAAAGGTGCCGATGAGTGCCGAAAGTTGCCGAATATTACCGAAGATTGCCGAAGAATTCCGAAGATTGCCGAGTATTACCGAAGATTGCCGAAAGGTGCCGATGGGTGCCGAAGGATATTACCGAAGATTGCCGAGGGATTCCGAAGGATACCAAAAGATACCTAAGATTGCCGAATATTACCGAAGATTGCCGAATATTACCGAAGATTGCCGAAAGGTGCCGATGGGTGCCGAAGGATATTACCGAAGATTGCCGAGGGATTCCGAAGATTGCCGAAGGTTCCCGACGATTACCGAAGGATTCCGAAGATTGCCGAAGGTTCCCGAAGATTGCCCAAGTATTCCGAAGATTGCCGAAGATTGCCGAAGATTGTCGAAGATTGCCGAAGATTGCCGAATATTACCGAAAATTGCCGAAAGGTGCCGATGGGTGCCGAAGGATATTACCGAAGATTGCCGAGGGATTCCGAAGATTGCCGAAGGTTCCCGACGATTGCCGAAGGATTCCGAAAATTGCCGAAGGTTCCCGAAGATTGCCGAAAGGTGCCGATGGGTGCCGAAGGATATTACCGAAGATTGCCGAGGGATTGCCGTAGGTTCCCGACGATTACCGAAGGATTCCGAAGATTGCCGAAGGTTCCCGACGATTTCCGAAGGATTCCGAAGATTGCCGAAGGTTCCCGAAGATTGCCGAAGAATTCTGAAGATTGCCGAAGCATTCCTAAGATTGCCGAAGGTTCCCGAAGATTGCCGAAGAATTGTGAAGATTGCCGAAGTGTTCCGAAGATTGCCGAAAGGTGCCGAAGGATACCGAAGATTGCCGAAGGTTCCCGACGATAGCCGAAGGTTCCCGAAGATTGCCGAAGGTTCCCGACGATTTCCGAAGATCGCCGAAGGTTCCCGAAGATTGCCGAAGGATTCCGAAGATTGCCGAAGGTTCCCGACGATTTCCGAAGGATTCCGAAGATTGCCGAAGGTTCCCGAAGATTGCCGAAGAATTCTGAAGATTGCCGAAGCATTCCTAAGATTGCCGAAGGTTCCCGAAGATTGCCGAAGAATTGTGAAGATTGCCGAAGTGTTCCGAAGATTGCCGAAAGGTGCCGAAGCATACCGAAGATTGCCGAAGGTTCCCGACGATAGCCGAAGGTTCCCGAAGATTGCCGAAGGTTCCCGACCATTGCCGAAGTATTCCGAAGATCGCCGAAGGTTCCCGAAGATTGCCGAAGGATTCCGAAGATTGCCGAAGGTTCCCGACGATTTCCGAAGGATTCCGAAGATTGCCGAAGTATTCCGAAGATTGCCGAAGATTGCCGAAGATTGCCGAATATTACCGAACATTGCCGAAAGGTGCCGATGGGTGCCGAAGGGTATTACCGAAGTTTGCCGAGGGATTCCGAAGATTGCCGAAGGTTCCTGACGATTGCCGAAGGATTCCGAAGATTGCCGAAGGGTGCCGAACATTGCCGAATATTACCGAAGATTGCCGAGGGATCCCGAAGGATCTCGAAGGATCTCCCTCGGCAATCCTATGAAGGATACCGAACATTGGCGAATATTACCGAAGATTGCCGAGGGATTCCGAAGATTGCCGAAGGTTCCCGACGATTGCCGAAGGATTCCGAAGATTGCCGAAGGATTCCGAAGATTGCCGAATATTGCCAAAACGTGCCGATGGGTGCCGAAGATTATTACCGAAGATTGCCGAGGGATTCCGAAGGATCTCGAAGGATATCCCTCGGCAATCCTATGAAGGATACCGAACATTGCCGAATATTACCGAAGATTGCCGAGGGATTCCGAAGATTGCCGAAGGTTCCCGACGATTGCCGAAGGATTCCGAAGATTGCCGAAGATTGACGAAGATTGCCGAAGATTGCCGAAGATTGCCGAAGGTTGCCGAATATTGCCGAAGATTGCCGAAAGGTGCCGATGGGTGCCGATGGGTGCCGAAGGATATTACCGAAGATTGCCGAGGGATTCCGAACATTGCCGAAGGTTCCCGACGATTGCCGAAGTATTCCGAAGATTGCCGAAGATTGCCGAAACGTGCCGATGGTTGCCGAAGGATATTACCGAAGATTGCCGAGGAATTCCGAAGATTGCCGAAGGTTCCCGACGAGTGCCGAAGGATTCCGAAGATTGCCGAAAGGTGCCGATGAGTGCCGAAAGTTGCCGAATATTACCGAAGATTGCCGAAGAATTCCGAAGATTGCCGAGTATTACCGAAGATTGCCGAAAGTTGCCGATGGGTGCCGAAGGATATTACCGAAGATTGCCGAGGGATTCCGAAGGATACCAAAAGATACCTAAGATTGCCGAATATTACCGAAGATTGCCGAAAGGTGCCGATGGGTGCCGAAGGATATTACCGAAGATTGCCGAGGGATTGCCGTAGGTTCCCGACGATTACCGAAGGATTCCGAAGATTGCCGAAGGTTCCCGACGATTTCCGAAGGATTCCGAAGATTGCCGAAGGTTCCCGAAGATTGCCGAAGAATTCTGAAGATTGCCGAAGCATTCCTAAGATTGCCGAAGGTTCCCGAAGATTGCCGAAGAATTGTGAAGATTGCCGAAGTGTTCCGAAGATTGCCGAAAGGTGCCGAAGGATACCGAAGATTGCCGAAGGTTCCCGACGATAGCCGAAGGTTCCCGAAGATTGCCGAAGGTTCCCGACGATTTCCGAAGATCGCCGAAGGTTCCCGAAGATTGCCGAAGGATTCCGAAGATTGCCGAAGGTTCCCGACGATTTCCGAAGGATTCCGAAGATTGCCGAAGGTTCCCGAAGATTGCCGAAGAATTCTGAAGATTGCCGAAGCATTCCTAAGATTGCCGAAGGTTCCCGAAGATTGCCGAAGAATTGTGAAGATTGCCGAAGTGTTCCGAAGATTGCCGAAAGGTGCCGAAGCATACCGAAGATTGCCGAAGGTTCCCGACGATAGCCGAAGGTTCCCGAAGATTGCCGAAGGTTCCCGACCATTGCCGAAGTATTCCGAAGATCGCCGAAGGTTCCCGAAGATTGCCGAAGGATTCCGAAGATTGCCGAAGGTTCCCGACGATTTCCGAAGGATTCCGAAGATTGCCGAAGTATTCCGAAGATTGCCGAAGATTGCCGAAGCTTGCCGAAGCTTGCCGAAGATTGCCGAAGATTGCCGAATATGACCGAAGATTGCCGAAAGGTGCCGAAGCATACCGAAGATTGCCGAAGGTTCCCGACGATAGCCGAAGGTTCCCGAAGATTGCCGAAGGTTCCCGACCATTGCCGAAGGATTCCGAAGATCGCCGAAGGTTCCCGACGATTGCCGAAGGATTCCGAAGATCGCCGAAGGTTCCCGAAGATTGCCGAAGTATTCCGAAGATTGCCGAAGGTTCCCGACGATTTCCGAAGGATTCCGAAGATTGCCGAAGGTTCCCGAAGATTGCCGAAGAATTCTGAAGATTGCGGAAGTGTTCCGAAGATTGCCGAAAGGTGCCGAAGGATACCGAAGATTGCCGAAGGTTCCCGACGATTTCCGAAGGATTCCGAAGATTGCCGAAGGTTCCCGAAGATTGCCGAAGAATTCTGAAGATTGCCGAAGTGTTCCGAAGATTGCCGAAAGGTGCCGAAGTCTTCCGAAGATTGCCGAAGATTGCCGAAAGGTGCCGATGGGTGCCGAAGGATATTACCGAAGATTGCCGAGGGATTCTGAAGATTCCCGAAGGTTTCCGAGGATTACCGAAGGATTCCGAAGATTGCCGAAGGTTCCCGAAGATTGCCGAAGTATTCCGAAGATTGCCGAAGATTGCCGAAGGTTGCCGAAGATTGCCGAATATTACCGAAGATTGCCGAAAGGTGCCGATGGGTGCCGAAGGATATTACCGAAGATTGCCGAGGGATTCCGAACATTGCCGAAGGTTCCCGACGATTACCGAAGGATTCCGAAGATTGCCGAAGGTTCCCGAAGATTGCCGAAGAATTCTGAAGATTGCCGAAGTGTTCCGTAGATTGCCGAAGGTTCCCGACGATTGCCGAAGGATTCCGAAGATTGCCGAAGGGTGCCCAACATTTCCGAATATTACCGAAGATTGCCGAGGGATTCCGAAGGATCTCGAAGGATATCCCTCGGCAATCCTATGAAGGATACCGAACATTGCCGAATATTACCGAAGATTGCCGAGGGATTCCGAAGATTGCCGAAGGTTCCCGACAATTGCCGAAGGATTCCGAAAATTGCCGAAGGTTCCCGAAGATTGCCGAAAGGTGCCGATGGGTGCCGAAGGATATTACCGAAGATTGCCGAAAGGTGTCGAAGGATACCGAAGATTGCCGAAGGTTCCCGACGATTGCCGAAGGATTCCGAAGATCGCCGAAGGTTTCCGAAGATTGCCGAAGGATTCCGAAGATTGCCGAAGGTTCCCGACGATTTCCGAAGGATTCCGAAGATTGCCGAAGGTTCCCGAAGATTGCCGAAGAATTCTGAAGATTGCCGAAGCATTCCTAAGATTGCCGAAGGTTCCCGAAGATTGCCGAAGAATTGTGAAGATTGCCGAAGTGTTCCGAAGATTGCCGAAAGGTGCCGAAGGATACCGAAGGTTGCCGAAGGTTCCCGACGATAGCCGAAGGTTCCCGAAGATTGCCGAAGGTTCCCGAAGATTGCCGAAGTATTCCGAAGATTGCCGAAGATTGCCGAATATTACCGAACATTGCCGAAAGGTGCCGATGGGTGCCGAAGGGTATTACCGAAGTTTGCCGAGGGATTCCGAAGATTGCCGAAGGTTCCTGACGATTGCCGAAGGATTCCGAAGATTGCCGAAGGGTGCCGAACATTGCCGAATATTACCGAAGATTGCCGAGGGATCCCGAAGGATCTCGAAGGATCTCCCTCGGCAATCCTATGAAGGATACCGAACATTGGCGAATATTACCGAAGATTGCCGAGGGATTCCGAAGATTGCCGAAGGTTCCCGACGATTGCCGAAGGATTCCGAAGATTGCCGAAGGATTCCGAAGATTGCCGAATATTGCCAAAACGTGCCGATGGGTGCCGAAGATTATTACCGAAGATTGCCGAGGGATTCCGAAGGATCTCGAAGGATATCCCTCGGCAATCCTATGAAGGATACCGAACATTGCCGAATATTACCGAAGATTGCCGAGGGATTCCGAAGATTGCCGAAGGTTCCCGACGATTGCCGAAGGATTCCGAAGATTGCCGAAGATTGACGAAGATTGCCGAAGATTGCCGAAGATTGCCGAAGGTTGCCGAATATTACCGAAGATTGCCGAAAGGTGCCGATGGGTGCCGAAGGATATTACCGAAGATTGCCGAGGGATTCCGAACATTGCCGAAGGTTCCCGACGATTGCCGAAGTATTCCGCAGATTGCCGAAGATTGCCGAAACGTGCCGATGGTTGCCGAAGGATATTACCGAAGATTGCCGAGGAATTCCGAAGATTGCCGAAGGTTCCCGACGAGTGCCGAAGGATTCCGAAGATTGCCGAAAGGTGCCGATGAGTGCCGAAAGTTGCCGAATATTACCGAAGATTGCCGAAGAATTCCGAAGATTGCCGAGTATTACCGAAGATTGCCGAAAGTTGCCGATGGGTGCCGAAGGATATTACCGAAGATTGCCGAGGGATTCCGAAGGATACCAAAAGATACCTAAGATTGCCGAATATTACCGAAGATTGCCGAATATTACCGAAGATTGCCGAAAGGTGCCGATGGGTGCCGAAGGATATTACCGAAGATTGCCGAGGGATTCCGAAGATTGCCGAAGGTTCCCGACGATTACCGAAGGATTCCTAGGATTGCCGAAGATTCCCGAAGATTGCCGAAGTATTCCGAAGATTGCCGAAGATTGACGAAGATTGCCGAAGATTGCCGAAGATTGCCGAAGGTTGCCGAATATTACCGAAGATTGCCGAAAGGTGCCGATGGGTGCCGAAGGATATTACCGAAGATTGCCGAGGGATTCCGAAGATTGCCGAAGGTTCCCGACGATTACCGAAGGATTCCTAAGATTGCCGAAGGTTCCCGAAGATTGCCGAAGAATTCTGAAGATTGCCGAAGTGTTCCGAAGATTGCCGAAAGGTGCCGATGAGTGCCGAAAGTTGCCGAATATTACCGAAGATTGCCGAAGAATTCCGAAGATTGCCGAGTATTACCGAAGATTGCCGAAAGGTGCCGATGGGTGCCGAAGGATATTACCGAAGATTGCCGAGGGATTCCGAAGGATACCAAAAGATACCTAAGATTGCCGAATATTACCGAAGATTGCCGAATATTACCGAAGATTGCCGAAAGGTGCCGATGGGTGCCGAAGGATATTACCGAAGATTGCCGAGGTATTCCGAAGATTGCCGAAGGTTCCCGACGATTACCGAAGGATTCCGAAGATTGCCGAAGGTTCCCGAAGATTGCCGAAGTATTTCGAAGATTCCCGAAGGTTCCCGACGATTACCGAAGGATTCCGAAGATTGCCGAAGGTTCCCGAAGATTGCCGAAGTATTCCGAAGATTGCCGAAGATTGCCGAAGATTGCCGAAGATTGCCGAATATTACCGAAGATTGCCGAAGGTTCCCGACGATTACCGAAGGATTCCGAAGATTGCCGAAGGTTCCCGAAGATTGCCGAAGAATTCTTAAGATTGCCGAAGTGTTCCGAAGATTGCCGAAAGGTGCCGATGAGTGCCGAAGGTTGCCGAATATTACCGACGATTACCGAAGGATTCCGAAGATTGCCGAAGGTTCCCGAAGATTGCCGAAGAATTCTGAAGATTGCAGAAGTCTTCCGAAGATTGCCGACGATTGCCGAAAGGTACCGATGGGTCCCGAGGGATATTACCGAAGATTGCCGAGGAATTCCGAAGATTGCCGAAGATTCCCGACGATTGCCGAAGGATTCCGAAGATTGCCGAAGGTTCCCGACGATTGCCGAAGGATTCCGAAGATTGCCGAAGGGTGCCCAACATTGCCGAATATTACCGAAGATTGCCGAGGGATTCCGAAGGATCTCGAAGGATATCCCTCGGCAATCCTATGAAGGATACCGAACATTGCCGAATATTACCGAAGATTGCCGAGGCATTCCGAAGATTGCCGACGGTTCCCGACGATTGCCGAAGGATTCCGAAGATTGCCGAAGGTTCCCGAAGATTGCCGAAGTATTCCGAAGATTGTCGAAGATTGCCGAAGATTGCCGAAGATTTCCGAGGGATTCCGAAGATTGCCGAAGGTTCCCGACGATTGCGAAAGGATTCCGAAAATTGCCGAATATTACCGAAGATTGCCGAAAGGAGCCGATGGATGCCGAAGGATATTACCGAAGATTGCCGAGGGATTCCGTAGATTGCCGAAGGATCCCGACGATTACCGAAGGATTCTGAAGATTGCCGAAGGTTCCCGAAGATTGCCGAAGAATTCTGAAGATTGCCGAAGGTTCCCGAAGATTGCCGAAGAATTCTGAAGATTGCCGAAGTGTTCCGAAAACTGCCGAATATTACCGAAGAATATTGCCGAAAGGTGCCGATGGGTGCCGAAGGATACCGGAGATTGCCGAAGGTTCCCGAAGATTGCCGAAGAATTCTGAAGATTGCCGAAGATTGCCGAAGATTGCCGAAGATTTCCGAGGGATTCCGAAGATTGCCGAAGGTTCCCGACGATTGCCGAAGGATTCCGAAAATTTCCGAATATTACCGAAGATTGCCGAAACGTGCCGATGGATGCCGAAAGATATTACCGAGGATTGCCGAGGGATTCCGAAGATTGCCGAAGGTTCCCGACGATTGCCGAAGGATTCCGAAAATTGCCAAATATTACCAAAGATTGCCGAAAGGTGCCGATGGATGCCGAAGGATATTACCGAAGATTGCCGAGGGATTCCGTAGATTGCCGAAGGTTCCCGACGATTACCGAAGGATTCTGAAGATTGCCGAAGGTTCCCGAAGATTGCCGAAGAATTCTGAAGATTGCCGAAGGTTCCCGAAGATTGCCGAAGAATTCTGCAGATTGCCGAAGTGTTCCGATGACTGCCGAATATTACCGAAGAATATTGCCGAAAGGTGCCGATGGGTGCCGAAGGATACCGGAGATTGCCGAAGGTTCCCGAAGATTGCCGAAGAATTCTGAAAATTGCCGAAGTATTCCGAAGATTGCCGAATATTACCGAAGAATATTGCCGAAAGGTGCCGATGGGTGCCGAAGAATATTACCGAAGATTGCCGAGGGATTCCGAAGATTGCCGAAGGTTCCCGAAGGTTGCCGAAGGATTCCGAAGATTGCCGAAGGTTCCCGACGATTGCCGAAGGATTCCGAAGATTGCCGAAGGGTGCCCAACATTGCCGAATATTACCGAAGACTGCGGAGGGATTCCGAAGGATCTCGAAGGATATCCCTCGGCAATCCTATGAAGGATACCGAACATTGCCGAATATTACCGAAGATTGCCCAGGGATTCCGAAGATTGCCGAAGGTTCCCGACGATTACCGAAGGATTCTGAAGATTGCCGAAGGTTCCCGCAGATTGCCGAAGAATTCTGAAGATTGCCGAAGTGTTCCGAAGATTGCCGAAAGGTGCCGATGAGTGCCGAAAGTTGCCGAATATTACCGAAGATTGCCGAAGAATTCCGAAGATTGCCGAGTATTACGGAAGATTGCCGAAAGGTGCCGATGGGTGCCGAAGGATATTACCGAAGATTGCCGAGGGATTCCGAAGGATACCAAAAGATACCTAAGATTGCCGAACATTACCGAAGGTTGCCGAATATTACCGAAGATTGCCGAAAGGTGCCGATGGGTGCCGAAGGATATTACCGAAGATTGCCGAGGGATTCCGAAGATTGCCGAAGGTTCCCGACGATTACCGAAGGATTCCGAAGATTGCCGAAGGTTCCCGAAGATTGCCGAAATATTCCGAAGATTGCCGAAGATTGCCGAAGATTGCCGACGATTGCCGAAGATTGCCGGAGATTGCCGAATATTACCGACGATTGCCGAAAGGTGCCGATGGGTGCCGAAGGATATTACCGGAGGCTGCCGAGGGATTCCGAAGATTCCCGAAGGTTCCCGACGATTACCGAAGGATTCCGAAGATTGCCGAAGATTGCCGAAGATTGCCGAAGATTGCCGAATATTACCGAAGATTGCCGAAAGGTGCCGATGGGTGCCGAAGGATATTACCGAAGATTGCCGAGGGATGCCGAAGATTGCCGAAGGTTCCCGACGATTACCGAAGGATTCCGAAGATTGTCGAAGGTTCCCGAAGATTGCCGAAGAATTCTTAAGATTGCCGAAGTGTTCCGAAGAATGCCGAAACGTGCCGATGAGTGCCGAAGGTTGCCGAATATTACCGACGATTACCGAAGGATTCCGAAGATTGCCGAAGGTTCCCGAAGATTGCCGAAGAATTCTGAAGATTGCAGAAGTCTTCCGAAGTTTGCCGACGATTGCCGAAAGGTGCCGATGGTTCCCGAGGGATATTACCGGAGATTGCCGAGGAATTCCGAAGATTGCCGAAGATTCCCGACGATTGCCGAAGGATTCCGAAGATTGCCGAAGGTTCCCGACGATTGCCGAAGGATTCCGAAGATTGCCGAAGGGTGCCCAACATTGCCGAATATTACCGAAGATTGCCGAGGGATTCCGAAGGATCTCGAAGGATATCCCTCGGCAATCCTATGAAGGATACCGAACATTGCCGAATATTACCGAAGATTGCCGAGGCATTCCGAAGATTGCCGACGGTTCCCGACGATTGCCGAAGGATTCCGAAGATTGCCGAAGGTTCCAGACGATTGCCGAAGATTCCCGACGATTGCCGAAGGATTCCGTAGATTGCCGAAGGTTCCCGAAGATTGCCGAAGAATTCTGAAGATTGCCGAAGGTTCCCGAAGATTGCCGAAGAATTCTGAAGATTGCCGAAGTGTTCCGAAGACTGCCGAATATTACCTAAGAATATTGCCGAAAGGTGCCGATGGCTGCCGAAGGATACCGGAGATTGCCGAAGGTTCCCGAAGATTGCCGAAGAATTCTGAAGATTGCCGAAGATTGCCGAAGATTGCCGAAGATTGCCGAAGATTTCCGAGGGATTCCGAAGATTGCCGAAGGTTCCCGACGATTGCCGAAGGATTCCGAAAATTGCCGAATATTACCGAAGATTGCCGAAAGGTGCCGATGGATGCCGAAGGATATTACCGAGGATTGCTTAGGGATTCCGAAGATTGCCGAAGGTTCCCGACGATTGCCGAAGGATTCCGAAAATTGCCAAATATTACCGAAGATTGCCGAAAGGTGCCGATGGATGCCGAAGGATATTACCGAAGATTGCCGAGGGATTCCGTAGATTGCCGAAGGTTCCCGACGATTACCGAAGGATTCTGAAGATTGCCGAAGGTTCCCGAAGATTGCCGAAGAATTCTGAAGATTGCCGAAGGTTCCCGAAGATTGCCGAAGAATTCTGCAGATTGCCGAAGTATTCCGAAGATTGCCGAATATTACCGAAGAATATTGCCGAAAGGTGCCGATGGGTGCCGAAGAATATTACCGAAGATTGCCGAGTGATTCCGAAGATTGCCGAAGGTTCCCGAAGGTTGCCGAAGGATTCCGAAGATTGCCGAAGGTTCCCGACGATTGCCGAAGGATTCCGAAGATTGCCGAAGGGTGCCCAACATTGCCGAATATTACCGAAGATTGCGGAGGGATTCCGATGGATCTCGAAGGATATCCCTCGGCAATCCTATGAAGGATACCGAACATTGCCGAACATTGCCGAATATTACCGAAGATTGCCGAAAAGTGCCGAAGGATACCGAAGATTGCCGAATATTACCGAAGATTGCCGAAGGTTCCCGAAGGTTGCCGAAGGATTCCGAAGATTGCCGAAGGTTCCAGACGATTGCCGAAGATTCCCGACGATTGCCGAAGGATTCCGTAGATTGCCGAAGGTTCCCGAAGATTGCCGAAGAATTCTGAAGATTGCCGAAGGTTCCCGAAGATTGCCGAAGAATTCTGAAGATTGCCGAAGTCTTCCGAAGATTGCCGACGATTGCCGAAAGGTGCCGATGGGTCCCGAAGGATATTACCGAAGATTGCCGAAGGTTCCCGATGATTGCCGAAGTATTCCGAAGATTGCCGAAGATTGCCGAAGATTGCCGAAGATTGCCGAAGATTGCCGAAGATTGCCGAAGATTGCCGAAGATTGCCGAAAATTGCCGAAGATTGCTGAGGGATTCCGAAGATTGCCGAAGGTTCCCGACGATTGCCGAAGGATTCCGAAAATTGCCGAATATTACCGAAGATTGCCGAAAGGTGCCGATGGGTGCCAAAGGATATTACCGAAGATTGCCGAGGGATTCCGAAGATTGCCGAAGATTCCCGACGATTGCCGAAGGATTCCGAAGATTGCGGAAGGTTCCCGAAGATTGCCGAAGTATTCCGAAGAGTGCCGAAGATTTCCGAAGATTGCCGAAAGGTGCCGATGGGTGCCGAAGGATGTCTGATGAGCGGGAGGTTACTCATAGAGTAGCCGCCTGTACCGACACAGGTTTTCTGTGGTTTCCTGTGTCTTATCATGCGAATGCGGTGCAGCGTATGGACCACAGGGCCATATATCCATAAGGGATCGAAGGCGTTAAAAAAAAAAAAAAAAAAAAAAAAATTTGGCCAAAATCGAAAAAAATCAATTTGACTTTTTCGACCCAAATTCGACGGAAACATCTTCTAGGGGTTCCTATTGCATAGTATCAACGCACACGGGGCCAAAAATTCAATTTTAAAAAAATTAAGTGTGCCTCCCCATAAGGTCCCAATGTTGAATTTGGGCAAAATCGAAAAAAATTAATTTGACTTTTTGGACCCAAATTCGACGGAAACATCTTCTAGGGGTTCCTATTGGATAGTATCAACGCACACGGGGCCAAAAATTCAATTTTTAAAAAATTAAGTTTGCCTCCCCAAGAGGTCCCAATGTTAAATTTGGCCAAAATCGAAAAAAATTAATTTGACTTTTTCGACCCAAATTCGACGGAAACATCTTCTAGGGGTTCCTATTGGATAGTATCAACGCACACGGGGCCAGAAATTCAATTTTAACAAAATTAAGTTTGCCTCCCCATAACGTCCCAATGTTAAATTTGGCCAAAATCGAAAAAAATTAATTTGGCTTTTTCGACCCAAATTCGACGGAAACATCTTCTAGGGGTTCCTATTGGATAGTATCAACGCACACGGGGCCAAAAATTCAATTTTAATAAAATTAAGTTTGTCTCCCCATAAGGTCCCAATGTTAAATTTGGCCAAAATCGAAAAATATTAATTTGACTTTTTCAACCGAAACATCTTCTAGGGGTTCCTATTGGATAGTATCAACGCACACGGGGGCAAAAATTCAATTTTAACAAAATTAAGTTTGCCTCCCCATAAGGTCCTAATGTTAAATTTGGCCAAAATCGAAAAAAATTCATTTGACTTTTTCGACGGAAACATCTTCTAGGGGTTCCTATTGGATAGTATCAACGCACACGGGGCCAAAAATTCAATTTTTAAAAAAAAGTTTCCCTCCCCATAAGGTCCCAATGTTAAATTTGGCCAAAATCGAAAAAAATTAATTTGACTTTTTCGACCCAAATTCGACGGAAATATCTTCTAGGGGTTCCTATTGGATAGTATCAACGCACACGGGGCCAAAAGATCAATTTTAAAAAAATTAAGTTTGCCTCCCCATAAAGTCCCAATGTTAAATTTGGCCAAAATCGAAAAAAATTAATTTGACTTTTTCGACCCAAATTCGACGGAAACATCTTCTAGGGGTTCCTATTCGATAGTAGCAACGCACACGGGGCCAAAAATTCAATTTAAAAAAAATTAAGTTTGCCCCCATAAGGTCCCAATGTTAAATTTGGCCAAAATCGAAAAAAATTAATTTGACTTTTTCGACCCAAATTCGACGGAAACATCTTCTAGGGGTTCCTATTCGATAGCAGCAACGCACACGGGGCCAAAAATTCAATTTAAAAAAAATTAAGTTTGCCTCCCCATAAGGTCCCAATGTTAAATTTGGCCAAAATGGAAAAAATTAATTTGACTTTTTCGACCCAAATTCGACGGAAACATCTTCTAGGGGTTCCTATTGGATAGTATCAACGCACACGGGGCCAAAAATTCAATTTTAAAAAAATTAAGTTTGCCTCCCCATAAAGTCCCAATGTTAAATTTGGCCAAAATCGAAAAAAATTAATTTGACTTTTTCGACCCAAATTCGACGGAAACATCTTCTAGGGGTTCCTATTGGATAGTATCAACGCACACGGGGTCAAAAATTCCATTTTAACAAAATTAAGTTTGCCTCCCCATAAGGTCCCAATGTTAAATTTGGCCAAAATCGAAAAAAATTAATTTGACTTTTTCGACCCAAATTCGACGGAAACATCTTCTAGGGGTTCTTAATGGATAGTATCAACGCACACGGGGCCAAAAATTCAATTTTAACAATATTAAGTTTGTCTCCCCATAACGTCCCAATGTTAAATTTGGCCAAAATCGAAAAATATTAATTTGACTTTTTCGACGCAAACATCTTCTAGGGGTTCCTATTGGATAGTATCAACGCACACGGGGCCAAAAATTCAATTTTAACAAAATTAAGTTTGCCTCCCCATAAGGTCCTAATGTTAAATTTGGCCAAAATCGAAAAAAATTAATTTGAGTTTTTCGACGGAAACATCTTCTAGGGGTTCCTATTGGATAGTAGCAACGCACACGGGGCCAAAAATTCAATTTTTAACAAAAAGTTTCCCCCCCCCATAAGGTCCCAATGTTAAATTTGGCCAAAATCGAAAAAAATTAATTTGACTTTTTCGACCCAAATTCGACCGAAACATCTTCTAGGGGTTCCTATTCGATAGTAGCAACGCACACGGGGCCAAAAATTCAATTTAAAAAAAATTAATTTTGCCTCCCCATAAGGTCACAATGTTAAATTTGGCCAAAATCGAAAAAATTAATTTGACTTTTTCGACCCAAATTCGACGGAAACATCTTCTAGGGGTTCCTATTGGATAGTATCAACGCACACGGGGCCAAAAATTCAATTTTAAAAAAATTAAGTTTGCCTCCCCATAAGGTCCCAATGTTAAATTTGGCCAAAATCGAAAAAAATTAATTTGACTTTTTCTACCCAAATTCGACGGAAACATCTTCTAGGGGTTCCTATTGGATAGTATCAACGCACACGGCGCCAAAAATTCAATTTTTAAAAAATTAAGTTTGCCTCCCCATAAGGTCCCAATGTTAAATTTGGCCAAAATCGAAAAAAATTAATTTGACTTTTTCGACCCAAATTCGACGGAAACATCTTCTATGGGTTCCTATTGGATAGTATCAACGCACACGGGGCCAAAAATTCAATTTTAACAAAATTAAGTTTTCCTCCCCATAAGGTCCCAATGTTAAATTTGGCCAAAATGGAAAAAAATTAATTTGACTTTTTCGACCCAAATTCGACGGAAAGATCTTCTAGGGGTTCCTGTGGGATAGTATCAACGCACACGGGGCCAAAAATTCAATTTTAACAAAATTAAGTTTGCCTCCCCATAAGGTCCCAATGTTAAATTTGGCCAAAATCGAAAAAAATTAATTTGACTTTTTCGAACCAAATTCGACGGAAACATCTTCTAGGGGTTCCTATTCGATAGTAGCAGCGGACACGGGGCCAAAAATTCAATTTTTAAAAAATTAAGTTTGCCTCCCCATAAGGTCCCAATGTTAAATTTGGCCAAAATCGAAAAAAATTAATTTGACTTTTTCGACGGAAACATCTTCTAGGGGTTCCTATTGGATAGTATCAACGCACACGGGGCCAAAAATTCAATTTTAACAAAATTAAGTTTGTTTCCCCATAAGGTCCCAATGTTAAATTTGGCCAAAATCGAAAAATATTAATTTGACTTTTTCGACGGAAACATCTTCTAGGGGTTCCTATTGGATAGTATCAACGCACACGGGGCCAAAAATTCAATTTTAACAAAATTAAGTTTGCCTCCCCATACGGTCCCAATGTTAAATTTGGCCAAAATCGAAAAAAATTAATTTGCCTTTTTCGACCCAAATTCGACGGAAACATCTTCTAGGGGTTCCTATTGGATAGTATCAACGCACACGGGGCCAAAAACTCAATTTTAACAAAATTAGGTTTGCCTCCCCATAAGGTCCCAATGTTAAATTTGGCCAAAGTGGAAAAAAAATAATTTGACTTTTTCGACCCAAATTCGACGGAAAGATCTTCTAGGGGTTCCTATGGGATAGTATCAACGCACACGGGGCCAAAAATTCAATTTTAACAAAATTAAGTTTGCCTCCCCATAAGGTCCCAATGTTAAATTTGGCCAAAATCGAAAAAAATTAATTTGACTTTTTCGACCCAAATTCGACGGAAACATCTTCTAGGGGTTCCTATTCGATAGTAGCAACGGACACGGGGCCAAAAATTCAATTTTTAAAAAATTAAGTTTGCCTCCCCATAAGGTCCCAATGTTAAATTTGGCCAAAATCGAAAAAAATTAATTTGACTTTTTCGACGGAAACATCTTCTAGGGGTTCCTATTGGATAGTATCAACGCACACGGGGCCAAAAATTCAATTTTAACAAAATTAAGTTTGTCTCCCCATAAGGTCCCAATGTTAAATTTGGCCAAAATCGAAAAAAATTAATTTGACTTTTTCGACCCAAATTCGACGGAAACATCTTCTAGGGGTTCCTATTGGATAGTATCAACGCACACGGGGCCAAAAATTCAATTTTAAAAAAATTAAGTTTGCCTCCCCATAAGGTCCCAATGTTAAATTTGGCCAAAATGGAAAAAAATTAATTTGACTTTTTCGACGGAAACATCTTCTAGGGGTTCCTATTGGATAGTATCAACGCACACGGGGCCAAAAATTCAATTTTAACAAAATTAAGTTTGCCTCCCCATAAGGTCCTAATGTTAAATTTGGCCAAAATCGAAAAAAATTAATTTGACTTTTTCGACGGAAACATCTTCTAGGGGTTCCTATTGGATAGTATCAACGCACACGGGGGCAAAAATTCAATTTAAGAAAAGAATTAAGTTTGCCTCCCCATAAGGTCCCAATGTTAAATTTGGCCAAAATCGAAAAAAATTAATTTGACTTTTTCTACCCAAATTCGACGGAAACATCTTCTAGGGGTTCCTATTGGATAGTATCAACGCACACGGCGCCAAAAATTCAATTTTTAAAAAATTAAGTTTGCCTCCCCATAAGGTCCCAATGTTAACTTTGGCCAAAATCGAAAAAAATTAATTGGACTTTTTCGACCCAAATTCGACGAAAACATCTTCTAAGGGTTCCTATTGGATAGTATCAACGCACACGGGGCCAAAAATTCAATTAAAAAAAAATTAAGTTTGCCTCCCCATAAGGTCCCAATGTTAAATTTGGCCAAAATGGAAAAAAAATAATTTGACTTTTTCGACCCAAATTCGACGGAAACATCTTTTAGGGGTTCCTAATGGATAGTATCAACGCACACGGGGCCAAAAATTCAATTTTAACAAAATTAAGTTTGTCTCCCCATAAGGTCCCAATGTTGAATTTGGCCAAAATCGAAAAAAATTAATTTGACTTTTTGGACCCAAATTCGACGGAAACATCTTCTAGGGGTTCCTATTCGATAGTAGCAACGGACACGGGGCCAAAAATTCAATTTTAAAAAATTAAGTTTGCCTCCCCATAAGGTCCCAATGTTAAATTTGGCCAAAATCGAAAAAAATTAATTTGACTTTTTCGACGGAAACATCTTCTAGGGGTTCCTATTGGATAGTATCAACGCACACGGGGCCAAAAATTCAATTTTAACAAAATTAAGTTTGTCTCCCCATAAGGTCCCAATGTTAAATTTGGCCAAAATCGAAAAAAATTAATTTGACTTTTTCGACCCAAATTCGACGGAAACATCTTCTAGGGGTTCCTATTGGATAGTATCAACGCACACGGGGCCAAAAATTCAATTTTAAAAAAATTAAGTTTGCCTCCCCATAAGGTCCCAATGTTAAATTTGGCCAAAATGGAAAAAAATTAATTTGACTTTTTCGACGGAAACATCTTCTAGGGGTTCCTATTGGATAGTATCAACGCACACGGGGGCAAAAATTCAATTTAAGAAAAGAATTAAGTTTGCCTCCCCATAAGGTCCCAATGTTAAATTTGGCCAAAATCGAAAAAAATTAATTTGACTTTTTCTACCCAAATTCGACGGAAACATCTTCTAGGGGTTCCTATTGGATAGTATCAACGCACACGGCGCCAAAAATTCAATTTTAAAAAATTAAGTTTGCCTCCCCATAAGGTCCCAATGTTAACTTTGGCCAAAATCGAAAAAAATTAATTGGACTTTTTCGACCCAAATTCGACGAAAACATCTTCTAAGGGTTCCTATTGGATAGTATCAACGCACACGGGGCCAAAAATTCAATTAAAAAAAAATTAAGTTTGCCTCCCCATAAGGTCCCAATGTTAAATTTGGCCAAAACCGACGTCAGAATAGCCGAGTGGACTAAGCGCGCAGCCTTAGCGCTGCCGCTTCGGTACCTGGTTCAAATCCCCCATATAGGGCGAGAATTTTTTCGGAATGTCTGATGAGCGGGAGGTTACTCATAGAGTAGCCGCCTGTACCGACACAGGTTTTCTGTGGTTTCCTGTGTCTTATCATGCGAATGCGGTGCAGCGTATGGACCACACGCCCATATATCCATAAGGGATCGAAGGCGTTAAAGATAAAAAAAATAAAAAAATAAAAAAATTTGGCCAAAATCGAAAAAAATTAATTTGACTTTTTCGACCCAAATTCGACGGAAACATCTTCTAGGGGTTCCTATTGGATAGTATCAACGCACACGGGGCCAAAAATTCAATTTTAAAAAAATTAAGTTTGCCTCCCCATAAGGTCCCAATGTTAAATTTGGCCAAAACCGACGTCAGAATAGCCGAGTGGACTAAGCGCGCAGCCTTAGCGCTGCCGCTTCGGTACCTGGTTCAAATCCCCCATATAGGGCGAGAATTTTTTCGGAATGTCTGATGAGCGGGAGGTTACTCATAGAGTAGCCGCCTGTACCGACACAGGTTTTCTGTGGTTTCCTGTGTCTTATCATGCGAATGCGGTGCAGCGTATGGACCACACGCCCATATATCCATAAGGGATCGAAGGCGTTAAAGATAAAAAAAATAAAAAAATAAAAAAATTTGGCCAAAATCGAAAAAAATTAATTTGACTTTTTCGACCCAAATTCGACGGAAACATCTTCTAGGGGTTCCTATTGGATAGTATCAACGCACACGGGGTCAAAAATTCAATTTTAACAAAATTAAGTTTGCCTCCCCATAAGGTCCCAATGTTAAATTTGGCCAAAATCGAAAAAAATTAATTTGACTTTTTCGACCCAAATTCGACGGAAACATCTTCTAGGGGTTCTTAATGGATAGTATCACCGCACACGGGGCCAAAAATTCAATTTTAACAATATTAAGTTTGTCTCCCCATAACGTCCCAATGTTAAATTTGGCCAAAATCGAAAAATATTAATTTGACTTTTTCGACGCAAACATCTTCTAGGGGTTCCTATTGGATAGTATCAACGCACACGGGGCCAAAAATTCAATTTTAACAAAATTAAGTTTGCCTTCCCATAAGGTCCTAATGTTAAATTTGGCCAAAATCGAAAAAAATTAATTTGAGTTTTTCGACGGAAACATCTTCTAGGGGTTCCTATTGGATAGTAGCAACGCACACGGGGCCAAAAATTCAATTTTTAACAAAAAGTTTCCCCCCCCCCCATAAGGTCCCAATGTTAAATTTGGCCAAAATCGAAAAAAATTAATTTGACTTTTTCGACCCAAATTCGACCGAAACATCTTCTAGGGGTTCCTATTCGATAGTAGCAACGCACACGGGGCCAAAAATTCAATTTAAAAAAAATTAATTTTGCCTCCCCATAAGGTCACAATGTTAAATTTGGCCAAAATCGAAAAAAATTAATTTGACTTTTTCGACCCAAATTCGACGGAAACATCTTCTAGGGGTTCCTATTGGATAGTATCAACGCACACGGGGCCAAAAATTCAATTTTAAAAAAATTAAGTTTGCCTCCCCATAAGGTCCCAATGTTAAATTTGGCCAAAATCGAAAAAAATTAATTTGACTTTTTCTACCCAAATTCGACGGAAACATCTTCTAGGGGTTCCTATTGGATAGTATCAACGCACACGGCGCCAAAAATTCAATTTTTAAAAAATTAAGTTTGCCTCCCCATAAGGTCCCAATGTTAAATTTGGCCAAAATCGAAAAAAATTAATTTGACTTTTTCGACCCAAATTCGACGGAAACATCTTCTATGGGTTCCTATTGGATAGTATCAACGCACACGGGGCCAAAAATTCAATTTTAACAAAATTAAGTTTTCCTCCCCATAAGGTCCCAATGTTAAATTTGGCCAAAATCGGAAAAAAATTAATTTGACTTTTTCGACCCAAATTCGACGGAAAGATCTTCTAGGGGTTCCTAGTGGGATAGTATCAACGCACACGGGGCCAAAAATTCAATTTTAACAAAATTAAGTTTGCCTCCCCATAAGGTCCCAATGTTAAATTTGGCCAAAATCGAAAAAAATGAATTTGACTTTTTCGAACCAAATTCGACGGAAACATCTTCTAGGGGTTCCTATTCGATAGTAGCAGCGGACACGGGGCCAAAAATTCAATTTTAAAAAAATTAAGTTTGCCTCCCCATAAGGTCCCAATGTTAAATTTGGCCAAAATCGAAAAAAATTAATTTGACTTTTCGACCCAAATTCGACGGAAACATCTTCTAGGGGTTCCTATTGGATAGTATCAACGCACACGGGGCCAAAAATTCAATTTTAACAAAATTAAGTTTGTTTCCCCATAAGGTCCCAATGTTAAATTTGGCCAAAATCGAAAAATATTAATTTGACTTTTCGACCCAAATTCGACGGAAACATCTTCTAGGGGTTCCTATTGGATAGTATCAACGCACACGGGGCCAAAAATTCAATTTTAACAAAATTAAGTTTGCCTCCCCATACGGTCCCAATGTTAAATTTGGCCAAAATCGAAAAAAATTAATTTGCCTTTTTCGACCCAAATTCGACGGAAACATCTTCTAGGGGTTCCTATTGGATAGTATCAACGCACACGGGGCCAAAAATTCAATTTTAAAAAAATTAAGTTTGCCTCCCCATAAGGTCCCAATGTTAAATTTGGCCAAAATCGAAAAAAATTAATTTGACTTTTTCGACCCAAATTCGACGGAAACATCTTCTAGGGGTTCCTATTCGATAGTAGCAACGGACACGGGGCCAAAAATTCAATTTTTAAAAAATTAAGTTTGCCTCCCCATAAGGTCCCAATGTTAAATTTGGCCAAAATCGAAAAAAATTAATTTGACTTTTTCGACCCGGAAACATCTTCTAGGGGTTCCTATTGGATAGCATCAACGCACACGGGGCCAAAAATTCAATTTTAACAAAATTAAGTTTGTCTCCCCATAAGGTCCCAATGTTAAATTTGGCCAAAATCGAAAAAAATTAATTTGACTTTTTCGACCCAAATTCGACGGAAACATCTTCTAGGGGTTCCTATTGGATAGTATCAACGCACACGGGGCCAAAAATTCAATTTTAAAAAAATTAAGTTTGCCTCCCCATAAGGTCCCAATGTTAAATTTGGCCAAAATCGGAAAAAAATTAATTTGACTTTTCGACCCAAATTCGACGGAAACATCTTCTAGGGGTTCCTATTGGATAGTATCAACGCACAGGGGGCCAAAAATTCAATTTTAACAAAATTAAGTTTGCCTCCCCATAAGGTCCTAATGTTAAATTTGGCCAAAATCGAAAAAAATTAATTTGACTTTTTCGACGGAAACATCTTCTAGGGGTTCCTATTGGATAGTATCAACGCACACGGGGGCAAAAATTCAATTTAAGAAAAAAATTAAGTTTGCCTCCCCATAAGGTCCCAATGTTAAATTTGGCCAAAATCGAAAAAAATTAATTTGACTTTTTCTACCCAAATTCGACGGAAACATCTTCTAGGGGTTCCTATTGGATAGTATCAACGCACACGGCGCCAAAAATTCAATTTTTAAAAAATTAAGTTTGCCTCCCCATAAGGTCCCAATGTTAACTTTGGCCAAAATCGAAAAAAATTAATTGGACTTTTTCGACCCAAATTCGACGAAAACATCTTCTAAGGGTTCCTATTGGATAGTATCAACGCACACGGGGCCAAAAATTCAATTTAAAATAAATTAAGTTTGCCTCCCCATAAGGTCCCAATGTTAAATTTGGCCAAAACCGACGTCAGAATAGCCGAGTGGACTAAGCGCGCAGCCTTAGCGCTGCCGCTTCGGTACCTGGTTCAAATCCCCCATATAGGGCGAGAATTTTTTCGGAATGTCTGATGAGCGGGAGGTTACTCATAGAGTAGCCGCCTGTACCGACACAGGTTTTCTGTGGTTTCCTGTGTCTTATCATGCGAATGCGGTGCAGCGTATGGACCACACGCCCATATATCCATAAGGGATCGAAGGCGTTAAAGATAAAAAAAATAAAAAAATAAAAAAATTTGGCCAAAATCGAAAAAAATTAATTTGACTTTTTCGACCCAAATTCGACGGAAACATCTTCTAGGGGTTCCTATTGGATAGTATCAACGCACACGGGGCCAAAAATTCAATTTTAAAAAAATTAAGTTTGCCTCCCCATAAGGTCCCAATGTTAAATTTGGCCAAAACCGACGTCAGAATAGCCGAGTGGACTAAGCGCGCAGCCTTAGCGCTGCCGCTTCGGTACCTGGTTCAAATCCCCCATATAGGGCGAGAATTTTTTCGGAATGTCTGATGAGCGGGAGGTTACTCATAGAGTAGCCGCCTGTACCGACACAGGTTTTCTGTGGTTTCCTGTGTCTTATCATGCGAATGCGGTGCAGCGTATGGACCACACGCCCATATATCCATAAGGGATCGAAGGCGTTAAAGATAAAAAAAATAAAAAAATAAAAAAATTTGGCCAAAATCGAAAAAAATTAATTTGACTTTTTCGACCCAAATTCGACGGAAACATCTTCTAGGGGTTCCTATTGGATAGAATCAACGCACACGGGGTCAAAAATTCAATTTTAACAAAATTAAGTTTGCCTCCCCATAAGGTCCCAATGTTAAATTTGGCCAAAATGGAAAAAAATTAATTTGACTTTTTCGACGGAAACATCTTCTAGGGGTTCCTATTGGATAGTATCAACGCACACGGGGTCAAAAATTCAATTTTAACAAAATTAAGTTTGCCTCCCCATAAGGTCCCAATGTTAAATTTGGCCAAAATCGAAAAAAATTAATTTGACTTTTTCGACCCAAATTCGACCGAAACATCTTCTAGGGGTTCCTATTCGATAGTAGCAACGCACACGGGGCCAAAAATTCAATTTAAAAAAAATTAATTTTGCCTCCCCATAAGGTCACAATGTTAAATTTGGCCAAAATCGAAAAAAATTAATTTGACTTTTTCGACCCAAATTCGACGGAAACATCTTCTAGGGGTTCCTATTGGATAGTATCAACGCACACGGGGCCAAAAATTCAATTTTAAAAAAATTAAGTTTGCCTCCCCATAAGGTCCCAATGTTAAATTTGGCCAAAATGGAAAAAAATTAATTTGACTTTTTCGACGGAAACATCTTCTAGGGGTTCCTATTGGATAGTATCAACGCACACGGGGCCAAAAATTCAATTTTAACAAAATTAAGTTTGCCTCCCCATAAGGTCCTAATGTTAAATTTGGCCAAAATCGAAAAAAATTAATTTGACTTTTTCGACGGAAACATCTTCTAGGGGTTCCTATTGGATAGTATCAACGCACACGGGGGCAAAAATTCAATTTAAGAAAAGAATTAAGTTTGCCTCCCCATAAGGTCCCAATGTTAAATTTGGCCAAAATCGAAAAAAATTAATTTGACTTTTTCTACCCAAATTCGACGGAAACATCTTCTAGGGGTTCCTATTGGATAGTATCAACGCACACGGCGCCAAAAATTCAATTTTTAAAAAATTAAGTTTGCCTCCCCATAAGGTCCCAATGTTAACTTTGGCCAAAATCGAAAAAAATTAATTGGACTTTTTCGACCCAAATTCGACGAAAACATCTTCTAAGGGTTCCTATTGGATAGTATCAACGCACACGGGGCCAAAAATTCAATTAAAAAAAAATTAAGTTTGCCTCCCCATAAGGTCCCAATGTTAAATTTGGCCAAAACCGACGTCAGAATAGCCGAGTGGACTAAGCGCGCAGCCTTAGCGCTGCCGCTTCGGTACCTGGTTCAAATCCCCCATATAGGGCGAGAATTTTTTCGGAATGTCTGATGAGCGGGAGGTTACTCATAGAGTAGCCGCCTGTACCGACACAGGTTTTCTGTGGTTTCCTGTGTCTTATCATGCGAATGCGGTGCAGCGTATGGACCACACGCCCATATATCCATAAGGGATCGAAGGCGTTAAAGATAAAAAAAATAAAAAAATAAAAAAATTTGGCCAAAATCGAAAAAAATTAATTTGACTTTTTCGACCCAAATTCGACGGAAACATCTTCTAGGGGTTCCTATTGGATAGTATCAACGCACACGGGGCCAAAAATTCAATTTTAAAAAAATTAAGTTTGCCTCCCCATAAGGTCCCAATGTTAAATTTGGCCAAAACCGACGTCAGAATAGCCGAGTGGACTAAGCGCGCAGCCTTAGCGCTGCCGCTTCGGTACCTGGTTCAAATCCCCCATATAGGGCGAGAATTTTTTCGGAATGTCTGATGAGCGGGAGGTTACTCATAGAGTAGCCGCCTGTACCGACACAGGTTTTCTGTGGTTTCCTGTGTCTTATCATGCGAATGCGGTGCAGCGTATGGACCACACGCCCATATATCCATAAGGGATCGAAGGCGTTAAAGATAAAAAAAATAAAAAAATAAAAAAATTTGGCCAAAATCGAAAAAAATTAATTTGACTTTTTCGACCCAAATTCGACGGAAACATCTTCTAGGGGTTCCTATTGGATAGTATCAACGCACACGGGGTCAAAAATTCAATTTTAACAAAATTAAGTTTGCCTCCCCATAAGGTCCCAATGTTAAATTTGGCCAAAATCGAAAAAAATTAATTTGACTTTTTCGACCCAAATTCGACGGAAACATCTTCTAGGGGTTCTTAATGGATAGTATCACCGCACACGGGGCCAAAAATTCAATTTTAACAATATTAAGTTTGTCTCCCCATAACGTCCCAATGTTAAATTTGGCCAAAATCGAAAAATATTAATTTGACTTTTTCGACGCAAACATCTTCTAGGGGTTCCTATTGGATCGTATCAACGCACACGGGGCCAAAAATTCAATTTTAACAAAATTAAGTTTGCCTTCCCATAAGGTCCTAATGTTAAATTTGGCCAAAATCGAAAAAAATTAATTTGAGTTTTTCGACGGAAACATCTTCTAGGGGTTCCTATTGGATAGTAGCAACGCACACGGGGCCAAAAATTCAATTTTAACAAAAAAGTTTCCCCCCCCCCATAAGGTCCCAATGTTAAATTTGGCCAAAATCGAAAAAAATTAATTTGACTTTTTCGACCCAAATTCGACGGAAACATCTTCTAGGGGTTCCTATTGGATAGTATCAACGCACACGGGGCCAAAAATTCAATTTTAAAAAAATTAAGTTTGCCTCCCCATAAGGTCCCAATGTTAAATTTGGCCAAAATGGAAAAAAATTAATTTGACTTTTTCGACGGAAACATCTTCTAGGGGTTCCTATTGGATAGTATCAACGCACACGGGGCCAAAAATTCAATTTTAACAAAATTAAGTTTGCCTCCCCATAAGGTCCTAATGTTAAATTTGGCCAAAATCGAAAAAAATTAATTTGACTTTTTCGACGGAAACATCTTCTAGGGGTTCCTATTGGATAGTATCAACGCACACGGGGGCAAAAATTCAATTTAAGAAAAGAATTAAGTTTGCCTCCCCATAAGGTCCCAATGTTAAATTTGGCCAAAATCGAAAAAAATTAATTTGACTTTTTCTACCCAAATTCGACGGAAACATCTTCTAGGGGTTCCTATTGGATAGTATCAACGCACACGGCGCCAAAAATTCAATTTTTAAAAAATTAAGTTTGCCTCCCCATAAGGTCCCAATGTTAACTTTGGCCAAAATCGAAAAAAATTAATTGGACTTTTTCGACCCAAATTCGACGAAAACATCTTCTAAGGGTTCCTATTGGATAGTATCAACGCACACGGGGCCAAAAATTCAATTAAAAAAAAATTAAGTTTGCCTCCCCATAAGGTCCCAATGTTAAATTTGGCCAAAACCGACGTCAGAATAGCCGAGTGGACTAAGCGCGCAGCCTTAGCGCTGCCGCTTCGGTACCTGGTTCAAATCCCCCATATAGGGCGAGAATTTTTTCGGAATGTCTGATGAGCGGGAGGTTACTCATAGAGTAGCCGCCTGTACCGACACAGGTTTTCTGTGGTTTCCTGTGTCTTATCATGCGAATGCGGTGCAGCGTATGGACCACACGCCCATATATCCATAAGGGATCGAAGGCGTTAAAGATAAAAAAAATAAAAAAATAAAAAAATTTGGCCAAAATCGAAAAAAATTAATTTGACTTTTTCGACCCAAATTCGACGGAAACATCTTCTAGGGGTTCCTATTGGATAGTATCAACGCACACGGGGCCAAAAATTCAATTTTAAAAAAATTAAGTTTGCCTCCCCATAAGGTCCCAATGTTAAATTTGGCCAAAACCGACGTCAGAATAGCCGAGTGGACTAAGCGCGCAGCCTTAGCGCTGCCGCTTCGGTACCTGGTTCAAATCCCCCATATAGGGCGAGAATTTTTTCGGAATGTCTGATGAGCGGGAGGTTACTCATAGAGTAGCCGCCTGTACCGACACAGGTTTTCTGTGGTTTCCTGTGTCTTATCATGCGAATGCGGTGCAGCGTATGGACCACACGCCCATATATCCATAAGGGATCGAAGGCGTTAAAGATAAAAAAAATAAAAAAATAAAAAAATTTGGCCAAAATCGAAAAAAATTAATTTGACTTTTTCGACCCAAATTCGACGGAAACATCTTCTAGGGGTTCCTATTGGATAGTATCAACGCACACGGGGTCAAAAATTCAATTTTAACAAAATTAAGTTTGCCTCCCCATAAGGTCCCAATGTTAAATTTGGCCAAAATCGAAAAAAATTAATTTGACTTTTTCGACCCAAATTCGACGGAAACATCTTCTAGGGGTTCTTAATGGATAGTATCACCGCACACGGGGCCAAAAATTCAATTTTAACAATATTAAGTTTGTCTCCCCATAACGTCCCAATGTTAAATTTGGCCAAAATCGAAAAATATTAATTTGACTTTTTCGACGCAAACATCTTCTAGGGGTTCCTATTGGATAGTATCAACGCACACGGGGCCAAAAATTCAATTTTAACAAAATTAAGTTTGCCTTCCCATAAGGTCCTAATGTTAAATTTGGCCAAAATCGAAAAAAATTAATTTGAGTTTTTCGACGGAAACATCTTCTAGGGGTTCCTATTGGATAGTAGCAACGCACACGGGGCCAAAAATTCAATTTTTAACAAAAAGTTTCCCCCCCCCCCATAAGGTCCCAATGTTAAATTTGGCCAAAATCGAAAAAAATTAATTTGACTTTTTCGACCCAAATTCGACCGAAACATCTTCTAGGGGTTCCTATTCGATAGTAGCAACGCACACGGGGCCAAAAATTCAATTTAAAAAAAATTAATTTTGCCTCCCCATAAGGTCACAATGTTAAATTTGGCCAAAATCGAAAAAATTAATTTGACTTTTTCGACCCAAATTCGACGGAAACATCTTCTAGGGGTTCCTATTGGATAGTATCAACGCACACGGGGCCAAAAATTCAATTTTAAAAAAATTAAGTTTGCCTCCCCATAAGGTCCCAATGTTAAATTTGGCCAAAATCGAAAAAAATTAATTTGACTTTTTCTACCCAAATTCGACGGAAACATCTTCTAGGGGTTCCTATTGGATAGTATCAACGCACACGGCGCCAAAAATTCAATTTTAAAAAATTAAGTTTGCCTCCCCATAAGGTCCCAATGTTAAATTTGGCCAAAATCGAAAAAAATTAATTTGACTTTTTCGACCCAAATTCGACGGAAACATCTTCTATGGGTTCCTATTGGATAGTATCAACGCACACGGGGCCAAAAATTCAATTTTAACAAAATTAAGTTTTCCTCCCCATAAGGTCCCAATGTTAAATTTGGCCAAAATGGAAAAAAATTAATTTGACTTTTTCGACCCAAATTCGACGGAAAGATCTTCTAGGGGTTCCTAGTGGGATAGTATCAACGCACACGGGGCCAAAAATTCAATTTTAACAAAATTAAGTTTGCCTCCCCATAAGGTCCCAATGTTAAATTTGGCCAAAATCGAAAAAAAATGAATTTGACTTTTTCGAACCAAATTCGACGGAAACATCTTCTAGGGGTTCCTATTCGATAGTAGCAAGCGGACACGGGGCCAAAAATTCAATTTTAAAAAATTAAGTTTGCCTCCCCATAAGGTCCCAATGTTAAATTTGGCCAAAATCGAAAAAAATTAATTTGACTTTTCGACCAAATTCGACGGAAACATCTTCTAGGGGTTCCTATTGGATAGTATCAACGCACACGGGGCCAAAAATTCAATTTTAACAAAATTAAGTTTGTCTTCCCCATAAGGTCCCAATGTTAAATTTGGCCAAAATCGAAAAATATTAATTTGACTTTTCGACCCAAATTCGACGGAAACATCTTCTAGGGGTTCCTATTGGATAGTATCAACGCACACGGGGCCAAAAATTCAATTTTAACAAAATTAAGTTTGCCTCCCCATACGGTCCCAATGTTAAATTTGGCCAAAATCGAAAAAAATTAATTTGCCTTTTTCGACCCAAATTCGACGGAAACATCTTCTAGGGGTTCCTATTGGATAGTATCAACGCACACGGGGCCAAAAATTCAATTTTAAAAAAATTAAGTTTGCCTCCCCATAAGGTCCCAATGTTAAATTTGGCCAAAATCGAAAAAAATTAATTTGACTTTTTCGACCCAAATTCGACGGAAACATCTTCTAGGGGTTCCTATTCGATAGTAGCAACGGACACGGGGCCAAAAATTCAATTTTAAAAAAATTAAGTTTGCCTCCCCATAAGGTCCCAATGTTAAATTTGGCCAAAATCGAAAAAAATTAATTTGACTTTTTCGACGGAAACATCTTCTAGGGGTTCCTATTGGATAGCATCAACGCACACGGGGCCAAAAATTCAATTTTAACAAAATTAAGTTTGTCTCCCCATAAGGTCCCAATGTTAAATTTGGCCAAAATCGAAAAAAATTAATTTGACTTTTTCGACCCAAATTCGACGGAAACATCTTCTAGGGGTTCCTATTGGATAGTATCAACGCACACGGGGCCAAAAATTCAATTTTAAAAAAATTAAGTTTGCCTCCCCATAAGGTCCCAATGTTAAATTTGGCCAAAATGGAAAAAAATTAATTTGACTTTTTCGACCCAAATTCGACGGAAACATCTTCTAGGGGTTCCTATTGGATAGTATCAACGCACAGGGGGCCAAAAATTCAATTTTAACAAAATTAAGTTTGCCTCCCCATAAGGTCCTAATGTTAAATTTGGCCAAAATCGAAAAAAATTAATTTGACTTTTTCGACGGAAACATCTTCTAGGGGTTCCTATTGGATAGTATCAACGCACACGGGGGCAAAAATTCAATTTAAGAAAAAAATTAAGTTTGCCTCCCCATAAGGTCCCAATGTTAAATTTGGCCAAAATCGAAAAAAATTAATTTGACTTTTTCTACCCAAATTCGACGGAAACATCTTCTAGGGGTTCCTATTGGATAGTATCAACGCACACGGCGCCAAAAATTCAATTTTTAAAAAATTAAGTTTGCCTCCCCATAAGGTCCCAATGTTAACTTTGGCCAAAATCGAAAAAAATTAATTGGACTTTTTCGACCCAAATTCGACGAAAACATCTTCTAAGGGTTCCTATTGGATAGTATCAACGCACACGGGGCCAAAAATTCAATTTAAAATAAATTAAGTTTGCCTCCCCATAAGGTCCCAATGTTAAATTTGGCCAAAACCGACGTCAGAATAGCCGAGTGGACTAAGCGCGCAGCCTTAGCGCTGCCGCTTCGGTACCTGGTTCAAATCCCCCATATAGGGCGAGAATTTTTTCGGAATGTCTGATGAGCGGGAGGTTACTCATAGAGTAGCCGCCTGTACCGACACAGGTTTTCTGTGGTTTCCTGTGTCTTATCATGCGAATGCGGTGCAGCGTATGGACCACACGCCCATATATCCATAAGGGATCGAAGGCGTTAAAGATAAAAAAAATAAAAAAATAAAAAAATTTGGCCAAAATCGAAAAAAATTAATTTGACTTTTTCGACCCAAATTCGACGGAAACATCTTCTAGGGGTTCCTATTGGATAGTATCAACGCACACGGGGCCAAAAATTCAATTTTAAAAAAATTAAGTTTGCCTCCCCATAAGGTCCCAATGTTAAATTTGGCCAAAACCGACGTCAGAATAGCCGAGTGGACTAAGCGCGCAGCCTTAGCGCTGCCGCTTCGGTACCTGGTTCAAATCCCCCATATAGGGCGAGAATTTTTTCGGAATGTCTGATGAGCGGGAGGTTACTCATAGAGTAGCCGCCTGTACCGACACAGGTTTTCTGTGGTTTCCTGTGTCTTATCATGCGAATGCGGTGCAGCGTATGGACCACACGCCCATATATCCATAAGGGATCGAAGGCGTTAAAGATAAAAAAAATAAAAAAATAAAAAAATTTGGCCAAAATCGAAAAAAATTAATTTGACTTTTTCGACCCAAATTCGACGGAAACATCTTCTAGGGGTTCCTATTGGATAGTATCAACGCACACGGGGTCAAAAATTCAATTTTAACAAAATTAAGTTTGCCTCCCCATAAGGTCCCAATGTTAAATTTGGCCAAAATCGAAAAAAATTAATTTGACTTTTTCGACGGAAACATCTTCTAGGGGTTCCTATTGGATAGTATCAACGCACACGGGGCCAAAAATTCAATTTTAACAAAATTAAGTTTGCCTCCCCATAAGGTCCCAATGTTAAATTTGGCCAAAATCGAAAAAAATTAATTTGACTTTTTCGACCCAAATTCGACCGAAACATCTTCTAGGGGTTCCTATTCGATAGTAGCAACGCACACGGGGCCAAAAATTCAATTTAAAAAAAATTAATTTTGCCTCCCCATAAGGTCACAATGTTAAATTTGGCCAAAATCGAAAAAATTAATTTGACTTTTTCGACCCAAATTCGACGGAAACATCTTCTAGGGGTTCCTATTGGATAGTATCAACGCACACGGGGCCAAAAATTCAATTTTAAAAAAATTAAGTTTGCCTCCCCATAAGGTCCCAATGTTAAATTTGGCCAAAATCGAAAAAAATTAATTTGACTTTTTCGACCCAAATTCGACGGAAACATCTTCTAGGGGTTCCTATTGGATAGTATCAACGCACACGGCGCCAAAAATTCAATTTTAAAAAAATTAAGTTTGCCTCCCCATAAGGTCCCAATGTTAAATTTGGCCAAAATCGAAAAAAATTAATTTGACTTTTTCGACCCAAATTCGACGGAAACATCTTCTATGGGTTCCTATTGGATAGTATCAACGCACACGGGGCCAAAAATTCAATTTTAACAAAATTAAGTTTGCCTCCCCATAAGGTCCCAATGTTAAATTTGGCCAAAATCGGAAAAAAATTAATTTGACTTTTTCGACCCAAATTCGACGGAAAGATCTTCTAGGGGTTCCTAGTGGGATAGTATCAACGCACACGGGGCCAAAAATTCAATTTTAAAAAAATTAAGTTTGCCTCCCCATAAGGTCCCAATGTTAAATTTGGCCAAAATCGAAAAAAATGAATTTGACTTTTTCGAACCAAATTCGACGGAAACATCTTCTAGGGGTTCCTATTCGATAGTAGCAGCGCACACGGGGCCAAAAATTCAATTTTAAAAAATTAAGTTTGCCTCCCCATAAGGTCCCAATGTTAAATTTGGCCAAAATCGAAAAAAATTAATTTGACTTTTCGACCCAAATTCGACGGAAACATCTTCTAGGGGTTCCTATTGGATAGTATCAACGCACACGGGGCCAAAAATTCAATTTTAACAAAATTAAGTTTGCTTCCCCATAAGGTCCCAATGTTAAATTTGGCCAAAATCGAAAAAATATTAATTTGACTTTTCGACCCAAATTCGACGGAAACATCTTCTAGGGGTTCCTATTGGATAGTATCAACGCACACGGAGCCAAAAATTCAATTTTAACAAAATTAAGTTTGCCTCCCCATAAGGTCCCAATGTTGAATTTGGCCAAAATCGAAAAAAATTAATTTGACTTTTTCGGACCCAAATTCGACGGAAACATCTTCTAGGGGTTCCTATTGGATAGTATCAACGCACACGGGGCCAAAAATTCAATTTTGACAAAATTAAGTTTGCCTCCCCATAAGGTCCCAATGTTAAATTTGGCCAAAATCGGAAAAAAAATTAATTTGACTTTTTCGACCCAAATTCGACGGAAAGATCTTCTAGGGGTTCCTATTCGATAGTAGCAACGCACACGGGGCCAAAAATTCAATTTAAAAAAAATTAAGTTTGCCTCCCCATAAGGTCCCAATGTTAAATTTGGCCAAAATGGAAAAAATTAATTTGACTTTTTCGACCCAAATTCGACGGAAACATCTTCTAGGGGTTCCTATTCGATAGTATCAACGCACACGGGGCAAAAAATTCAATTTTAAAAAAATTAAGTTTGCCTCCCCATAAAGTCCCAATGTTAAATTTGGCCAAAATCGAAAAAAATTAATTTGACTTTTTCGACCCAAATTCGATGGAAACATCTTCTAGGGGTTCCTATTGGATAGTATCAACGCACACGGGGTCCAAAAATTCAATTTTAACAAAATTAAGTTTGCCTCCCCATAAGGTCCCAATGTTAAATTTGGCCAAAATCGAAAAAAATTAATTTGACTTTTTCGACCCAAATTCGACGGAAACATCTTCTAGGGGTTCCTAATGCATAGTATCAACGCACACGGGGCCAAAAATTCAATTTTAACAAAATTAAGTTTGTCTCCCCATAACGTCCCAATGTTAAATTTGGCCAAAATCGAAAAATATTAATTTGACTTTTTCGACGGAAACATCTTCTAGGGGTTCCTATTGGATAGTATCAACGCACACGGGGCCAAAAATTCAATTTTAACAAAATTAAGTTTGCCTCCCCATAAGGTCTTAATGTTAAATTTGGCCAAAATCGAAAAAAATTAATTTGAGTTTTTCGACGGAAACATCTTCTAGGGGTTCCTATTGGATAGTATCAGCGCACACGGGGCCAAAAATTCAATTTTAACAAAAAGTTTCCCCCCCCCCCCATAAGGTCCCAATGTTAAATTTGGCCAAAATCGAAAAAAATTAATTTGACTTTTTCGACCCAAATTCGACGGAAATATCTTCTAGGGGTTCCTATTGGATAGTATCAACGCACACGCGGCCAAAAGATCAATTTTAAAAAAATTAAGTTTGCCTCCCCATAAAGTCCCAATGTTAAATTTGGCCAAAATCGAAAAAAATTAATTTGACTTTTTCGACCCAAATTCGACCGAAACATCTTCTAGGGGTTCCTATTCGATAGTAGCAACGTACACGGGGCCAAAAATTCAATTTAAAAAAAATTAAGTTTGCCTCCCCATAAGGTCACAATGTTAAATTTGGCCAAAATCGAAAAAATTAATTTGACTTTTTCGACCCAAATTCGACGGAAACATCTTCTAGGGGTTCCTATTGGATAGTATCAACGCACACGGGGCCAAAAATTCAATTTTAAAAAAATTAAGTTTGCCTCCCCATAAGGTCCCAATGTTAAATTTGGCCAAAATCGAAAAAATATTAATTTGACTTTTTCGACGGAAACATCTTCTAGGGGTTCCTATTGGATAGTATCAACGCACACGGGGCCAAAAATTCAATTTTAAAAAAATTAAGTTTGCCTCCCCATAAGGTCCCAATGTTAAATTTGGCCAAAATCGAAAAAAATTAATTTGACTTTTTCGACCCAAATTCGACGGAAACATCTTCTAGGGGTTCCTATTGGATAGTATCAACGCACACGGGGCCAAAAATTCAATTTTAAAAAAATTAAGTTTGCCTCCCCATAAGGTCCCAATGTTAAATTTGGCCAAAATCGAAAAAAATTAATTTGACTTTTTCGACCCAAATTCGACGGAAACATCTTCTAGGGGTTCCTATTGGATAGTATCAACGCACACGGGGCCAAAAATTCAATTTTAACAAAATTAAGTTTGCCTCCCCATAAGGTCCCAATGTTAAATTTGGCCAAAATCGAAAAAAATTAATTTGACTTTTTCGACCCAAATTCGACGGAAACATCTTCTAGGGGTTCCTATTGGATAGTATCAACGCACACGGGGCCAAAAATTCAATTTTAACAAAATTAAGTTTGCCTCCCCATAAGGTCCCAATGTTAAATTTGGCCAAAATGGAAAAAAATTAATTTGACTTTTTCGACCCAAATTCGACGGAAAGATCTTCTAGGGGTTCCTATGGGATAGTATCAACGCACACGGGGCCAAAAATTCAATTTTAACAAAATTAAGTTTGCCTCCCCATAAGGTCCCAATGTTAAATTTGGCCAAAATCGAAAAAAATTAATTTGACTTTTTCGACCCAAATTCGACGGAAACATCTTCTAGGGGTTCCTATTCGATAGTAGCAACGGACACGGGGCCAAAAATTCAATTCTAAAAAAATTAAGTTTGCCTCCCCATAAGGTCCCAATGTTAAATTTGGCCAAAACCGACGTCAGAATAGCCGAGTGGACTAAGCGCGCAGCCTTAGCGCTGCCGCTTCGGTACCTGGTTCAAATCCCCCATATAGGGCGAGAATTTTTTCGGAATGTCTGTTGAGCGGGAGGTTACTCATAGAGTAGCCGCCTGTACCGACACAGGTTTTCTGTGGTTTCCTGTGTCTTATCATGCGAATGCGGTGCAGCGTATGGACCACACGCCCATATATCCATAAGGGATCGAAGGCGTTAAAGATAAAAAAAATAAAAAAATAAAAAAATTTGGCCAAAATCGAAAAAAATTAATTTGACTTTTTCGACCCAAATTCGACGGAAACATCTTCTAGGAGTTCCTATTGCATAGTATCAACGCACACGGGGCCACAAATTCAATTTTTAAAAAATTAAGTTTGCCTCCCCATAAGGTCCCAATGTTAAATTTGGCCAAAATCTAAAAAAATTAATTTGACTGTTTCGACCCAAATTCGACGGAAACATCTTCTAGGGGTTCCTATTGGATAGTATCAACGCACACGGGGCCAAAAATTCAATTTAAAAAAAATTAAGTTTGCCTCCCCATAAGGTCCCAATGTTAAATTTGGCCAAAATCGAAAAAAATTAATTTGACTTTTTCGACCCAAATTCGACGGAAACATCTTCTAGGGGTTCCTATTGGATAGTATCAACGCACACGGGGCCAAAAATTCAATTTTAAAAAAATTAAGTTTGCCTCCCCATAAGGTCCCAATGTTAAATTTGGCCAAAATCGAAAAAAAATTAATTTGACTTTTTCGACCCAAATTCGACGGAAACATCTTCTAGGGGTTCCTATTGGATAGTATCAACGCACACGGGGCCAAAAATTCAATTTTAAAAAAATTAAGTTTGCCTCCCCATAAGGTCCCAATGTTAAATTTGGCCAAAATCGAAAAAAATTAATTTGACTTTTTCGACCCAAATTCGACGGAAACATCTTCTAGGGGTTCCTATTGGATAGTAGCAACGCACACGGGGCCAAAAATTCAATTTTAAAAAAATTAAGTTTGCCTCCCCATAAGGTCCCAATGTTAAATTTGGCCAAAATCGAAAAAAATTAATTTGACTTTTCGACCCAAATTCGACGGAAACATCTTCTAGGGGTTCCTATTGGATAGTATCAACGCACACGGGGCCAAAAATTCAATTTTAAAAAAATTAAGTTTGCCTCCCCATAAGGTCCCAATGTTAAATTTGGCCAAAATCGAAAAAAATTAATTTGACTTTTTCGACCCAAATTCGACGGAAACATCTTCTAGGGGTTCCTATTGGATAGTATCAACGCACACGGGGCCAAAAATTCAATTTTAAAAAAATTAAGTTTGCCTCCCCATAAGGTCCCAATGTTAAATTTGGCCAAAATCGAAAAAAATTAATTTGACTTTTCGACCCAAATTCGACGGAAACATCTTCTAGGGGTTCCTATTGGATAGTATCAACGCACACGGGGCCAAAAATTCAATTTTAACAAAATTAAGTTTGCCTCCCCATAAGGTCCTAATGTTAAATTTGGCCAAAATCGAAAAAAATTAATTTGACTTTTTCGACGGAAACATCTTCTAGGGGTTCCTATTGGATAGTATCAACGCACACGGCGCCAAAAATTCAATTTTTAAAAAATTAAGTTTGCCTCCCCATAAGGTCCCAATGTTAACTTTGGCCAAAATCGAAAAAAATTAATTGGACTTTTTCGACCCAAATTCGACGAAAACATCTTCTAAGGGTTCCTATTGGATAGTATCAACGCACACGGGGCCAAAAATTCAATTTAAAAAAAATTAAGTTTGCCTCCCCATAAGGTCCCAATGTTAAATTTGGCCAAAACCGACGTCAGAATAGCCGAGTGGACTAAGCGCGCAGCCTTAGCGCTGCCGCTTCGGTACCTGGTTCAAATCCCCCATATAGGGCGAGAATTTTTTCGGAATGTCTGATGAGCGGGAGGTTACTCATAGAGTAGCCGCCTGTACCGACACAGGTTTTCTGTGGTTTCCTGTGTCTTATCATGCGAATGCGGTGCAGCGTATGGACCACACGCCCATATATCCATAAGGGATCGAAGGCGTTAAAGATAAAAAAATAAAAAAATAAAAAATTTGGCCAAAATCGAAAAAAATTAATTTGACTTTTTCGACCCAAATTCGACGGAAACATCTTCTAGGGGTTCCTATTGGATAGTATCAACGCACACGGGGCCAAAAATTCAATTTTAAAAAAATTAAGTTTGCCTCCCCATAAGGTCCCAATGTTAAATTTGGCCAAAACCGACGTCAGAATAGCCGAGTGGACTAAGCGCGCAGCCTTAGCGCTGCCGCTTCGGTACCTGGTTCAAATCCCCCATATAGGGCGAGAATTTTTTCGGAATGTCTGATGAGCGGGAGGTTACTCATAGAGTAGCCGCCTGTACCGACACAGGTTTTCTGTGGTTTCCTGTGTCTTATCATGCGAATGCGGTGCAGCGTATGGACCACACGCCCATATATCCATAAGGGATCGAAGGCGTTAAAGATAAAAAAAATAAAAAAATAAAAAAATTTGGCCAAAATCGAAAAAAATTAATTTGACTTTTTCGACCCAAATTCGACGGAAACATCTTCTAGGGGTTCCTATTGGATAGTATCAACGCACACGGAGCCAAAAATTCAATTTTAAAAAAATAAAGTTTGCCTCCCCATAAGGTCCCAATGTTGAATTTGGCCAAAATCGAAAAAAATTAATTTGACTTTTTGGACCCAAATTCGACGGAAACATCTTCTAGGGGTTCCTATTGGATAGTATCAACGCACACGGGCCCAAAAATTCAATTTTGACAAAATTAAGTTTGCCTCCCCATAAGGTCCCAATGTTAAATTTGGCCAAAATGGAAAAAAAATAATTTGACTTTTTCGACCCAAATTCGACGGAAAGATCTTCTAGGGGTTCCTATTCGATAGTAGCAACGCACACGGGGCCAAAAATTCAATTTAAAAAAAATTAAGTTTGCCTCCCCATAAGGTCCCAATGTTAAATTTGGCCAAAATCGAAAAAAATTAATTTGACTTTTTCGACCCAAATTCGACGGAAACATCTTCTAGGGGTTCCTATTGGATAGTATCAACGCACACGGGGCCAAAAATTCAATTTTAAAAAAATTAAGTTTGCCTCCCCATAAGGTCCCAATGTTAAATTTGGCCAAAATCGAAAAAAATTAATTTGACTTTTTCGACCCAAATTCGACGGAAACATCTTCTAGGGGTTCCTATTGGATAGTATCAACGCACACGGGGCCAAAAATTCAATTTTAAAAAAATTAAGTTTGCCTCCCCATAAGGTCCCAATGTTAAATTTGGCCAAAATCGAAAAAAATTAATTTGACTTTTTCGACCCAAATTCGACGGAAACATCTTCTAGGGGTTCCTATTGGATAGTATCAACGCACACGGGGCCAAAAATTCAATTTTAAAAAAATTAAGTTTGCCTCCCCATAAGGTCCCAATGTTAAATTTGGCCAAAATCGAAAAATATTAATTTGACTTTTTCGACGGAAACATCTTCTAGGGGTTCCTATTGGATAGTATCAACGCACACGGGGCCAAAAATTCAATTTTAACAAAATTAAGTTTGCCTCCCCATAAGGTCCTAATGTTAAATTTGGCCAAAATCGAAAAAAATTAATTTGACTTTTTCGACCCAAATTCGACGGAAACATCTTCTAGGGGTTCCTATTGGATAGTATCAACGCACACGGGGCCAAAAATTCAATTTTAACAAAATTAAGTTTGCCTCCCCATAAGGTCCCAATGTTAAATTTGGCCAAAATCGAAAAAAATTAATTTGACTTTTTCGACCCAAATTCGACGGAAACATCTTCTAGGGGTTCCTATTCGATAGTAGCAACGCACACGGGGCCAAAAATTCAATTTTAAAAAAATTAAGTTTGCCTCCCCATAAGGTCCCAATGTTAAATTTGGCCAAAATCGAAAAAAATTAATTTGACTTTTTCGACCCAAATTCGACGGAAACATCTTCTAGGGGTTCCTATTGGATAGTATCAACGCACACGGGGCCAAAAATTCAATTTTAAAAAATTAAGTTTGCCTCCCATAAGGTCCCAATGTTAAATTTGGCCAAAATCGAAAAAAATTAATTTGACTTTTTCGACCCAAATTCGACGGAAACATCTTCTAGGGGTTCCTATTGGATAGTATCAACGCACACGGGGCCAAAAATTCAATTTAAAAAAAATTAAGTTTGCCTCCCCATAAGGTCCCAATGTTAAATTTGGCCAAAATCGAAAAAAAATTAATTTGACTTTTTCGACCCAAATTCGACGGAAACATCTTCTAGGGGTTCCTATTGGATAGTATCAACGCACACGGGGCCAAAAATTCAATTTAAAAAAAATTAAGTTTGCCTCCCCATAAGGTCCCAATGTTAAATTTGGCCAAAATCGAAAAAAATTAATTTGACTTTTTCGACCCAAATTCGACGGAAACATCTTCTAGGGGTTCCTATTGGATAGTATCAACGCACACGGGGCCAAAAATTCAATTTTAAAAAAATTAAGTTTGCCTCCCCATAAGGTCCCAATGTTAAATTTGGCCAAAATCGAAAAAAAATTAATTTGACTTTTTCGACCCAAATTCGACGGAAACATCTTCTAGGGGTTCCTATTGGATAGTATCAACGCACACGGGGCCAAAAATTCAATTTTAAAAAAATTAAGTTTGCCTCCCCATAAGGTCCCAATGTTAAATTTGGCCAAAATCGAAAAAAATTAATTTGACTTTTCGACCCAAATTCGACGGAAACATCTTCTAGGGGTTCCTATTGGATAGTATCAACGCACACGGGGCCAAAAATTCAATTTTAAAAAAATTAAGTTTGCCTCCCCATAAGGTCCCAATGTTAAATTTGGCCAAAATCGAAAAAAATTAATTTGACTTTTTCGACCCAAATTCGACGGAAACATCTTCTAGGGGTTCCTATTGGATAGTATCAACGCACACGGGGCCAAAAATTCAATTTTAAAAAAATTAAGTTTGCCTCCCCATAAGGTCCCAATGTTAAATTTGGCCAAAATCGAAAAAAATTAATTTGACTTTTTCGACCCAAATTCGACGGAAACATCTTCTAGGGGTTCCTATTGGATAGTATCAACGCACACGGGGCCAAAAATTCAATTTTAAAAAAATTAAGTTTGCCTCCCCATAAGGTCCCAATGTTAAATTTGGCCAAAATCGAAAAAAATTAATTTGACTTTTCGACCCAAATTCGACGGAAACATCTTCTAGGGGTTCCTATTGGATAGTATCAACGCACACGGGGCCAAAAATTCAATTTTAAAAAAATTAAGTTTGCCTCCCCATAAGGTCCCAATGTTAAATTTGGCCAAAATCGAAAAAAATTAATTTGACTTTTTCGACCCAAATTCGACGGAAACATCTTCTAGGGGTTCCTATTGGATAGTATCAACGCACACGGGGCCAAAAATTCAATTTTAAAAAAATTAAGTTTGCCTCCCCATAAGGTCCCAATGTTAAATTTGGCCAAAATCGAAAAAAATTAATTTGACTTTTTCGACCCAAATTCGACGGAAACATCTTCTAGGGGTTCCTATTGGATAGTATCAACGCACACGGGGCCAAAAATTCAATTTTAAAAAAATTAAGTTTGCCTCCCCATAAGGTCCCAATGTTAAATTTGGCCAAAATCGAAAAAAATTAATTTGACTTTTTCGACCCAAATTCGACGGAAACATCTTCTAGGGGTTCCTATTGGATAGTATCAACGCACACGGGGCCAAAAATTCAATTTTAAAAAAATTAAGTTTGCCTCCCCATAAGGTCCCAATGTTAAATTTGGCCAAAATCGAAAAAAATTAATTTGACTTTTTCGACCCAAATTCGACGGAAACATCTTCTAGGGGTTCCTATTGGATAGTATCAACGCACACGGGGCCAAAAATTCAATTTTAAAAAAAATTAAGTTTGCCTCCCCATAAGGTCCCAATGTTAAATTTGGCCAAAATCGAAAAAAATTAATTTGACTTTTTCGACCCAAATTCGACGGAAACATCTTCTAGGGGTTCCTATTGGATAGTATCAACGCACACGGGGCCAAAAATTCAATTTTAAAAAAATTAAGTTTGCCTCCCCATAAGGTCCCAATGTTAAATTTGGCCAAAATCGAAAAAAATTAATTTGACTTTTTCGACCCAAATTCGACGGAAACATCTTCTAGGGGTTCCTATTGGATAGTATCAACGCACACGGGGCCAAAAATTCAATTTTAAAAAATTAAGTTTGCATATATCCATAAGGTCCCAATGTTAAATTTGGCCAAAATCGAAAAAAATTAATTTGACTTTTTCGACCCAAATTCGACGGAAACATCTTCTAGGGGTTCCTATTGGATAGTATCAACGCACACGGGGCCAAAAATTCAATTTTAAAAAAATTAAGTTTGCCTCCCCATAAGGTCCCAATGTTAAATTTGGCCAAAATCGAAAAAAATTAATTTGACTTTTTCGACCCAAATTCGACGGAAACATCTTCTAGGGGTTCCTATTGGATAGTATCAACGCACACGGGGCCAAAAATTCAATTTTAAAAAAATTAAGTTTGCCTCCCCATAAGGTCCCAATGTTAAATTTGGCCAAAATCGAAAAAAATTAATTTGACTTTTTCGACCCAAATTCGACGGAAACATCTTCTAGGGGTTCCTATTGGATAGTATCAACGCACACGGGGCCAAAAATTCAATTTTAAAAAAATTAAGTTTGCCTCCCCATAAGGTCCCAATGTTAAATTTGGCCAAAATCGAAAAAAATTAATTTGACTTTTCGACCCAAATTCGACGGAAACATCTTCTAGGGGTTCCTATTGGATAGTATCAACGCACACGGGGCCAAAAATTCAATTTTAAAAAAATTAAGTTTGCCTCCCCATAAGGTCCCAATGTTAAATTTGGCCAAAATCGAAAAAAATTAATTTGACTTTTTCGACCCAAATTCGACGGAAACATCTTCTAGGGGTTCCTATTGGATAGTATCAACGCACACGGGGCCAAAAATTCAATTTTAAAAAAATTAAGTTTGCCTCCCCATAAGGTCCCAATGTTAAATTTGGCCAAAATCGAAAAAAATTAATTTGACTTTTCGACCCAAATTCGACGGAAACATCTTCTAGGGGTTCCTATTGGATAGTATCAACGCACACGGGGCCAAAAATTCAATTTTAAAAAAATTAAGTTTGCCTCCCCATAAAGGTCCCAATGTTAAATTTGGCCAAAATCGAAAAAAATTAATTTGACTTTTTCGACCCAAATTCGACGGAAACATCTTCTAGGGGTTCCTATTGGATAGTATCAACGCACACGGGGCCAAAAATTCAATTTTAAAAAAATTAAGTTTGCCTCCCCATAAGGTCCCAATGTTAAATTTGGCCAAAATCGAAAAAAATTAATTTGACTTTTTCGACCCAAATTCGACGGAAACATCTTCTAGGGGTTCCTATTGGATAGTATCAACGCACACGGGGCCAAAAATTCAATTTTAAAAAAATTAAGTTTGCCTCCCCATAAGGTCCCAATGTTAAATTTGGCCAAAATCGAAAAAAATTAATTTGACTTTTCGACCCAAATTCGACGGAAACATCTTCTAGGGGTTCCTATTGGATAGTATCAACGCACACGGGGCCAAAAATTCAATTTTAAAAAAATTAAGTTTGCCTCCCCATAAGGTCCCAATGTTAAATTTGGCCAAAATCGAAAAAAAATTAATTTGACTTTTTCGACCCAAATTCGACGGAAACATCTTCTAGGGGTTCCTATTGGATAGTATCAACGCACACGGGGCCAAAAATTCAATTTTAAAAAAATTAAGTTTGCCTCCCCATAAGGTCCCAATGTTAAATTTGGCCAAAATCGAAAAAAATTAATTTGACTTTTTCGAGCCAAATTCGACGGAAACATCTTCTAGGGGTTCCTATTGGATAGTATCAACGCACACGGGGCCAAAAATTCAATTTTAAAAAAATTAAGTTTGCCTCCCCATAAGGTCCCAATGTTAAATTTGGCCAAAATCGAAAAAAATTAATTTGACTTTTTCGACCCAAATTCGACGGAAACATCTTCTAGGGGTTCCTATTGGATAGTATCAACGCACACGGGGCCAAAAATTCAATTTTAAAAAAATTAAGTTTGCCTCCCCATAAGGTCCCAATGTTAAATTTGGCCAAAATCGAAAAAAAATTAATTTGACTTTTTCGACCCAAATTCGACGGAAACATCTTCTAGGGGTTCCTATTGGATAGTATCAACGCACACGGGGCCAAAAATTCAATTTTAAAAAAATTAAGTTTGCCTCCCCATAAGGTCCCAATGTTAAATTTGGCCAAAATCGAAAAAAATTAATTTGACTTTTCGACCCAAATTCGACGGAAACATCTTCTAGGGGTTCCTATTGGATAGTATCAACGCACACGGGGCCAAAAATTCAATTTTAAAAAAATTAAGTTTGCCTCCCCATAAGGTCCCAATGTTAAATTTGGCCAAAATCGAAAAAAATTAATTTGACTTTTTCGACCCAAATTCGACGGAAACATCTTCTAGGGGTTCCTATTGGATAGTATCAACGCACACGGGGCCAAAAATTCAATTTTAAAAAAATTAAGTTTGCCTCCCCATAAGGTCCCAATGTTAAATTTGGCCAAAATCGAAAAAAATTAATTTGACTTTTCGACCCAAATTCGACGGAAACATCTTCTAGGGGTTCCTATTGGATAGTATCAACGCACACGGGGCCAAAAATTCAATTTTAAAAAAATTAAGTTTGCCTCCCCATAAGGTCCCAATGTTAAATTTGGCCAAAATCGAAAAAAATTAATTTGCCTTTTTCGACCCAAATTCGACGGAAACATCTTCTAGGGGTTCCTATTGGATAGTATCAACGCACACGGGGCCAAAAATTCAATTTTAACAAAATTAAGTTTGCCTCCCCATAAGGTCCCAATGTTAAATTTGGCCAAAATCGGAAAAAAATTAATTTGACTTTTTCGACCCAAATTCGACGGAAAGATCTTCTAGGGGTTCCTATGGGATAGTATCAACGCACACGGGGCCAAAAATTCAATTTTAACAAAATTAAGTTTGCCTCCCCATAAGGTCCCAATGTTAAATTTGGCCAAAATCGAAAAAAAATTAATTTGACTTTTTCGACCCAAATTCGACGGAAACATCTTCTAGGGGTTCCTATTCGATAGTAGCAACGCACACGGGGCCAAAAATTCAATTCTAAAAAAATTAAGTTTGCCTCCCCATAAGGTCCCAATGTTAAATTTGGCCAAAACCGACGTCAGAATAGCCGAGTGGATTAATTTGACTTTTTCGACCCAAATTCGACGGAAACATCTTCTAGGGGTTCCTATTGGATAGTATCAACGCACACGGGGCCAAAAATTCAATTTTAAAAAAATTAAGTTTGCCTCCCCATAAGGTCCCAATGTTAAATTTGGCCAAAATCGAAAAAAAATTAATTTGACTTTTTCGACCCAAATTCGACGGAAACATCTTCTAGGGGTTCCTATTGGATAGTATCAACGCACACGGGGCCAAAAATTCAATTTTAAAAAAATTAAGTTTGCCTCCCCATAAGGTCCCAATGTTAAATTTGGCCAAAATCGAAAAAAATTAATTTGACTTTTTCGACCCAAATTCGACGGAAACATCTTCTAGGGGTTCCTATTGGATAGTATCAACGCACACGGGGCCAAAAATTCAATTTTAAAAAAATTAAGTTTGCCTCCCCATAAGGTCCCAATGTTAAATTTGGCCAAAATCGAAAAAAATTAATTTGACTTTTTCGACCCAAATTCGACGGAAACATCTTCTAGGGGTTCCTATTGGATAGTATCAACGCACACGGGGCCAAAAATTCAATTTTAAAAAAATTAAGTTTGCCTCCCCATAAGGTCCCAATGTTAAATTTGGCCAAAATCGAAAAAAATTAATTTGACTTTTCGACCCAAATTCGACGGAAACATCTTCTAGGGGTTCCTATTGGATAGTATCAACGCACACGGGGCCAAAAATTCAATTTTAAAAAAATTAAGTTTGCCTCCCCATAAGGTCCCAATGTTAAATTTGGCCAAAATCGAAAAAAATTAATTTGACTTTTTCGACCCAAATTCGACGGAAACATCTTCTAGGGGTTCCTATTGGATAGTATCAACGCACACGGGGCCAAAAATTCAATTTTAAAAAAAGTTAAGTTTGCCTCCCCATAAGGTCCCAATGTTAAATTTGGCCAAAATCGAAAAAAATTAATTTGACTTTTCGACCCAAATTCGACGGAAACATCTTCTAGGGGTTCCTATTGGATAGTATCAACGCACACGGGGCCAAAAATTCAATTTTAAAAAAATTAAGTTTGCCTCCCCATAAGGTCCCAATGTTAAATTTGGCCAAAATCGAAAAAAATTAATTTGACTTTTTCGACCCAAATTCGACGGAAACATCTTCTAGGGGTTCCTATTGGATAGTATCAACGCACACGGGGCCAAAAATTCAATTTTAAAAAAATTAAGTTTGCCTCCCCATAAGGATCCCAATGTTAAATTTGGCCAAAATCGAAAAAAATTAATTTGACTTTTTCGACCCAAATTCGACGGAAACATCTTCTAGGGGTTCCTATTGGATAGTATCAACGCACACGGGGCCAAAAATTCAATTTTAAAAAAATTAAGTTTGCCTCCCCATAAGGTCCCAATGTTAAATTTGGCCAAAATCGAAAAATATTAATTTGACTTTTCGACCCAAATTCGACGGAAACATCTTCTAGGGGTTCCTATTGGATAGTATCAACGCACACGGGGCCAAAAATTCAATTTAAAAAAATTAAGTTTGCCTCCCCATAAGGTCCCAATGTTAAATTTGGCCAAAATCGAAAAAAAATTAATTTGACTTTTTCGACCCAAATTCGACGGAAACATCTTCTAGGGGTTCCTATTGGATAGTATCAACGCACACGGGGCCAAAAATTCAATTTTAAAAAAATTAAGTTTGCCTCCCCATAAGGTCCCAATGTTAAATTTGGCCAAAATCGAAAAAAATTAATTTGACTTTTTCGACCCAAATTCGACGGAAACATCTTCTAGGGGTTCCTATTGGATAGTATCAACGCACACGGGGCCAAAAATTCAATTTTAAAAAAATTAAGTTTGCCTCCCCATAAGGTCCCAATGTTAAATTTGGCCAAAATCGAAAAAAATTAATTTGACTTTTTCGACCCAAATTCGACGGAAACATCTTCTAGGGGTTCCTATTGGATAGTATCAACGCACACGGGGCCAAAAATTCAATTTTAAAAAAATTAAGTTTGCCTCCCCATAAGGTCCCAATGTTAAATTTGGCCAAAATCGAAAAAAATTAATTTGACTTTTTCGACCCAAATTCGACGGAAACATCTTCTAGGGGTTCCTATTGGATAGTATCAACGCACACGGGGCCAAAAATTCAATTTTAAAAAAATTAAGTTTGCCTCCCCATAAGGTCCCAATGTTAAATTTGGCCAAAATCGAAAAAAATTAATTTGACTTTTTCGACCCAAATTCGACGGAAACATCTTCTAGGGGTTCCTATTGGATAGTATCAACGCACACGGGGCCAAAAATTCAATTTTAAAAAAAATTAAGTTTGCCTCCCCATAAGGTCCCAATGTTAAATTTGGCCAAAATCGAAAAAAATTAATTTGACTTTTTCGACCCAAATTCGACGGAAACATCTTCTAGGGGTTCCTATTGGATAGTATCAACGCACACGGGGCCAAAAATTCAATTTTAAAAAAATTAAGTTTGCCTCCCCATAAGGTCCCAATGTTAAATTTGGCCAAAATCGAAAAAAATTAATTTGACTTTTTCGACCCAAATTCGACGGAAACATCTTCTAGGGGTTCCTATTGGATAGTATCAACGCACACGGGGCCAAAAATTCAATTTTAAAAAAATTAAGTTTGCCTCCCCATAAGGTCCCAATGTTAAATTTGGCCAAAATCGAAAAAAATTAATTTGACTTTTTCGACCCAAATTCGACGGAAACATCTTCTAGGGGTTCCTATTGGATAGTATCAACGCACACGGGGCCAAAAATTCAATTTTAAAAAAATTAAGTTTGCCTCCCCATAAGGTCCCAATGTTAAATTTGGCCAAAATCGAAAAAAATTAATTTGACTTTTTCGACCCAAATTCGACGGAAACATCTTCTAGGGGTTCCTATTGGATAGTATCAACGCACACGGGGCCAAAAATTCAATTTTAAAAAAATTAAGTTTGCCTCCCCATAAGGTCCCAATGTTAAATTTGGCCAAAATCGAAAAAAAATTAATTTGACTTTTTCGACCCAAATTCGACGGAAACATCTTCTAGGGGTTCCTATTGGATAGTATCAACGCACACGGGGCCAAAAATTCAATTTAAAAAAAATTAAGTTTGCCTCCCCATAAGGTCCCAATGTTAAATTTGGCCAAAATCGAAAAAAATTAATTTGACTTTTTCGACCCAAATTCGACGGAAACATCTTCTAGGGGTTCCTATTGGATAGTATCAACGCACACGGGGCCAAAAATTCAATTTTAAAAAAATTAAGTTTGCCTCCCCATAAGGTCCCAATGTTAAATTTGGCCAAAATCGAAAAAAATTAATTTGACTTTTTCGACCCAAATTCGACGGAAACATCTTCTAGGGGTTCCTATTGGATAGTATCAACGCACACGGGGCCAAAAATTCAATTTTAAAAAAATTAAGTTTGCCTCCCCATAAGGTCCCAATGTTAAATTTGGCCAAAATCGAAAAAAATTAATTTGACTTTTTCGACCCAAATTCGACGGAAACATCTTCTAGGGGTTCCTATTGGATAGTATCAACGCACACGGGGCCAAAAATTCAATTTTAAAAAAATTAAGTTTGCCTCCCCATAAGGTCCCAATGTTAAATTTGGCCAAAATCGAAAAAAATTAATTTGACTTTTCGACCCAAATTCGACGGAAACATCTTCTAGGGGTTCCTATTGGATAGTATCAACGCACACGGGGCCAAAAATTCAATTTTAAAAAAATTAAGTTTGCCTCCCCATAAGGTCCCAATGTTAAATTTGGCCAAAATCGAAAAAAATTAATTTGACTTTTTCGACCCAAATTCGACGGAAACATCTTCTAGGGGTTCCTATTGGATAGTATCAACGCACACGGGGCCAAAAATTCAATTTTAAAAAAATTAAGTTTGCCTCCCCATAAGGTCCCAATGTTAAATTTGGCCAAAATCGAAAAAAATTAATTTGACTTTTTCGACCCAAATTCGACGGAAACATCTTCTAGGGGTTCCTATTGGATAGTATCAACGCACACGGGGCCAAAAATTCAATTTTAAAAAAATTAAGTTTGCCTCCCCATAAGGTCCCAATGTTAAATTTGGCCAAAATCGAAAAAAATTAATTTGACTTTTTCGACCCAAATTCGACGGAAACATCTTCTAGGGGTTCCTATTGGATAGTATCAACGCACACGGGGCCAAAAATTCAATTTTAAAAAAATTAAGTTTGCCTCCCCATAAGGTCCCAATGTTAAATTTGGCCAAAATCGAAAAAAATTAATTTGACTTTTTCGACCCAAATTCGACGGAAACATCTTCTAGGGGTTCCTATTGGATAGTATCAACGCACACGGGGCCAAAAATTCAATTTTAAAAAAATTAAGTTTGCCTCCCCATAAGGTCCCAATGTTAAATTTGGCCAAAATCGAAAAAAATTAATTTGACTTTTTCGACCCAAATTCGACGGAAACATCTTCTAGGGGTTCCTATTGGATAGTATCAACGCACACGGGGCCAAAAATTCAATTTTAAAAAAATTAAGTTTGCCTCCCCATAAGGTCCCAATGTTAAATTTGGCCAAAATCGAAAAAAATTAATTTGACTTTTCGACCCAAATTCGACGGAAACATCTTCTAGGGGTTCCTATTGGATAGTATCAACGCACACGGGGCCAAAAATTCAATTTTAAAAAAATTAAGTTTGCCTCCCCATAAGGTCCCAATGTTAAATTTGGCCAAAATCGAAAAAAATTAATTTGACTTTTTCGACCCAAATTCGACGGAAACATCTTCTAGGGGTTCCTATTGGATAGTATCAACGCACACGGGGCCAAAAATTCAATTTAAAAAAAATTAAGTTTGCCTCCCCATAAGGTCCCAATGTTAAATTTGGCCAAAATCGAAAAAAATTAATTTGACTTTTTCGACCCAAATTCGACGGAAACATCTTCTAGGGGTTCCTATTGGATAGTATCAACGCACACGGGGCCAAAAATTCAATTTTAAAAAAATTAAGTTTGCCTCCCCATAAGGTCCCAATGTTAAATTTGGCCAAAATCGAAAAAAATTAATTTGACTTTTCGACCCAAATTCGACGGAAACATCTTCTAGGGGTTCCTATTGGATAGTATCAACGCACACGGGGCCAAAAATTCAATTTTAAAAAAATTAAGTTTGCCTCCCCATAAGGTCCCAATGTTAAATTTGGCCAAAATCGAAAAAAATTAATTTGACTTTTCGACCCAAATTCGACGGAAACATCTTCTAGGGGTTCCTATTGGATAGTATCAACGCACACGGGGCCAAAAATTCAATTTTAAAAAAATTAAGTTTGCCTCCCCATAAGGTCCCAATGTTAAATTTGGCCAAAATCGAAAAAAATTAATTTGACTTTTTCGACCCAAATTCGACGGAAACATCTTCTAGGGGTTCCTATTGGATAGTATCAACGCACACGGGGCCAAAAATTCAATTTTAAAAAAATTAAGTTTGCCTCCCCATAAGGTCCCAATGTTAAATTTGGCCAAAATCGAAAAAAATTAATTTGACTTTTCGACCCAAATTCGACGGAAACATCTTCTAGGGGTTCCTATTGGATAGTATCAACGCACACGGGGCCAAAAATTCAATTTTAAAAAAATTAAGTTTGCCTCCCCATAAGGTCCCAATGTTAAATTTGGCCAAAATCGAAAAAAATTAATTTGACTTTTTCGACCCAAATTCGACGGAAACATCTTCTAGGGGTTCCTATTGGATAGTATCAACGCACACGGGGCCAAAAATTCAATTTAAAAAAAATTAAGTTTGCCTCCCCATAAGGTCCCAATGTTAAATTTGGCCAAAATCGAAAAAAATTAATTTGACTTTTTCGACCCAAATTCGACGGAAACATCTTCTAGGGGTTCCTATTGGATAGTATCAACGCACACGGGGCCAAAAATTCAATTTTAAAAAAATTAAGTTTGCCTCCCCATAAGGTCCCAATGTTAAATTTGGCCAAAATCGAAAAAAATTAATTTGACTTTTCGACCCAAATTCGACGGAAACATCTTCTAGGGGTTCCTATTGGATAGTATCAACGCACACGGGGCCAAAAATTCAATTTAAAAAAATTAAGTTTGCCTCCCCATAAGGTCCCAATGTTAAATTTGGCCAAAATCGAAAAAAATTAATTTGACTTTTTCGACCCAAATTCGACGGAAACATCTTCTAGGGGTTCCTATTGGATAGTATCAACGCACACGGGGCCAAAAATTCAATTTTAAAAAAATTAAGTTTGCCTCCCCATAAGGTCCCAATGTTAAATTTGGCCAAAATCGAAAAAAATTAATTTGACTTTTTCGACCCAAATTCGACGGAAACATCTTCTAGGGGTTCCTATTGGATAGTATCAACGCACACGGGGCCAAAAATTCAATTTTAAAAAAATTAAGTTTGCCTCCCCATAAGGTCCCAATGTTAAATTTGGCCAAAATCGAAAAAAATTAATTTGACTTTTTCGACCCAAATTCGACGGAAACATCTTCTAGGGGTTCCTATTGGATAGTATCAACGCACACGGGGCCAAAAATTCAATTTTAAAAAAATTAAGTTTGCCTCCCCATAAGGTCCCAATGTTAAATTTGGCCAAAATCGAAAAAAATTAATTTGACTTTTTCGACCCAAATTCGACGGAAACATCTTCTAGGGGTTCCTATTGGATAGTATCAACGCACACGGGGCCAAAAATTCAATTTTAAAAAAATTAAGTTTGCCTCCCCATAAGGTCCCAATGTTAAATTTGGCCAAAATCGAAAAAAATTAATTTGACTTTTTCGACCCAAATTCGACGGAAACATCTTCTAGGGGTTCCTATTGGATAGTATCAACGCACACGGGGCCAAAAATTCAATTTTAAAAAAATTAAGTTTGCCTCCCCATAAGGTCCCAATGTTAAATTTGGCCAAAATCGAAAAAAATTAATTTGACTTTTTCGACCCAAATTCGACGGAAACATCTTCTAGGGGTTCCTATTGGATAGTATCAACGCACACGGGGCCAAAAATTCAATTTTAAAAAAATTAAGTTTGCCTCCCCATAAGGTCCCAATGTTAAATTTGGCCAAAATCGAAAAAAATTAATTTGACTTTTTCGACCCAAATTCGACGGAAACATCTTCTAGGGGTTCCTATTGGATAGTATCAACGCACACGGGGCCAAAAATTCAATTTTAAAAAAATTAAGTTTGCCTCCCCATAAGGTCCCAATGTTAAATTTGGCCAAAATCGAAAAAAATTAATTTGACTTTTTCGACCCAAATTCGACGGAAACATCTTCTAGGGGTTCCTATTGGATAGTATCAACGCACACGGGGCCAAAAATTCAATTTTAAAAAAATTAAGTTTGCCTCCCCATAAGGTCCCAATGTTAAATTTGGCCAAAATCGAAAAAAATTAATTTGACTTTTTCGACCCAAATTCGACGGAAACATCTTCTAGGGGTTCCTATTGGATAGTATCAACGCACACGGGGCCAAAAATTCAATTTTAAAAAAATTAAGTTTGCCTCCCCATAAGGTCCCAATGTTAAATTTGGCCAAAATCGAAAAAAATTAATTTGACTTTTCGACCCAAATTCGACGGAAACATCTTCTAGGGGTTCCTATTGGATAGTATCAACGCACACGGGGCCAAAAATTCAATTTTAAAAAAATTAAGTTTGCCTCCCCATAAGGTCCCAATGTTAAATTTGGCCAAAATCGAAAAAAATTAATTTGACTTTTTCGACCCAAATTCGACGGAAACATCTTCTAGGGGTTCCTATTGGATAGTATCAACGCACACGGGGCCAAAAATTCAATTTTAAAAAAATTAAGTTTGCCTCCCCATAAGGTCCCAATGTTAAATTTGGCCAAAATCGAAAAAAATTAATTTGACTTTTTCGACCCAAATTCGACGGAAACATCTTCTAGGGGTTCCTATTGGATAGTATCAACGCACACGGGGCCAAAAATTCAATTTTAAAAAAATTAAGTTTGCCTCCCCATAAGGTCCCAATGTTAAATTTGGCCAAAATCGAAAAAAAATTAATTTGACTTTTTCGACCCAAATTCGACGGAAACATCTTCTAGGGGTTCCTATTGGATAGTATCAACGCACACGGGGCCAAAAATTCAATTTTAAAAAAATTAAGTTTGCCTCCCCATAAGGTCCCAATGTTAAATTTGGCCAAAATCGAAAAAAATTAATTTGACTTTTTCGACCCAAATTCGACGGAAACATCTTCTAGGGGTTCCTATTGGATAGTATCAACGCACACGGGGCCAAAAATTCAATTTTAAAAAAATTAAGTTTGCCTCCCCATAAGGTCCCAATGTTAAATTTGGCCAAAATCGAAAAAAATTAATTTGACTTTTTCGACCCAAATTCGACGGAAACATCTTCTAGGGGTTCCTATTGGATAGTATCAACGCACACGGGGCCAAAAATTCAATTTTAAAAAAATTAAGTTTGCCTCCCCATAAGGTCCCAATGTTAAATTTGGCCAAAATCGAAAAAAATTAATTTGACTTTTCGACCCAAATTCGACGGAAACATCTTCTAGGGGTTCCTATTGGATAGTATCAACGCACACGGGGCCAAAAATTCAATTTTAAAAAAATTAAGTTTGCCTCCCCATAAGGTCCCAATGTTAAATTTGGCCAAAATCGAAAAAAATTAATTTGACTTTTTCGACCCAAATTCGACGGAAACATCTTCTAGGGGTTCCTATTGGATAGTATCAACGCACACGGGGCCAAAAATTCAATTTTAAAAAAATTAAGTTTGCCTCCCCATAAGGTCCCAATGTTAAATTTGGCCAAAATCGAAAAAAATTAATTTGACTTTTTCGACCCAAATTCGACGGAAACATCTTCTAGGGGTTCCTATTGGATAGTATCAACGCACACGGGGCCAAAAATTCAATTTTAAAAAAATTAAGTTTGCCTCCCCATAAGGTCCCAATGTTAAATTTGGCCAAAATCGAAAAAAATTAATTTGACTTTTTCGACCCAAATTCGACGGAAACATCTTCTAGGGGTTCCTATTGGATAGTATCAACGCACACGGGGCCAAAAATTCAATTTTAAAAAAATTAAGTTTGCCTCCCCATAAGGTCCCAATGTTAAATTTGGCCAAAATCGAAAAAAATTAATTTGACTTTTTCGACCCAAATTCGACGGAAACATCTTCTAGGGGTTCCTATTGGATAGTATCAACGCACACGGGGCCAAAAATTCAATTTTAAAAAAATTAAGTTTGCCTCCCCATAAGGTCCCAATGTTAAATTTGGCCAAAATCGAAAAAAAATTAATTTGACTTTTTCGACCCAAATTCGACGGAAACATCTTCTAGGGGTTCCTATTGGATAGTATCAACGCACACGGGGCCAAAAATTCAATTTAAAAAAAATTAAGTTTGCCTCCCCATAAGGTCCCAATGTTAAATTTGGCCAAAATCGAAAAAAATTAATTTGACTTTTTCGACCCAAATTCGACGGAAACATCTTCTAGGGGTTCCTATTGGATAGTATCAACGCACACGGGGCCAAAAATTCAATTTTAAAAAAATTAAGTTTGCCTCCCCATAAGGTCCCAATGTTAAATTTGGCCAAAATCGAAAAAAATTAATTTGACTTTTTCGACCCAAATTCGACGGAAACATCTTCTAGGGGTTCCTATTGGATAGTATCAACGCACACGGGGCCAAAAATTCAATTTAAAAAAATTAAGTTTGCCTCCCCATAAGGTCCCAATGTTAAATTTGGCCAAAATCGAAAAAAATTAATTTGACTTTTTCGACCCAAATTCGACGGAAACATCTTCTAGGGGTTCCTATTGGATAGTATCAACGCACACGGGGCCAAAAATTCAATTTTAAAAAAAATTAAGTTTGCCTCCCCATAAGGTCCCAATGTTAAATTTGGCCAAAATCGAAAAAAATTAATTTGACTTTTTCGACCCAAATTCGACGGAAACATCTTCTAGGGGTTCCTATTGGATAGTATCAACGCACACGGGGCCAAAAATTCAATTTTAAAAAAATTAAGTTTGCCTCCCCATAAGGTCCCAATGTTAAATTTGGCCAAAATCGAAAAAAATTAATTTGACTTTTTCGACCCAAATTCGACGGAAACATCTTCTAGGGGTTCCTATTGGATAGTATCAACGCACACGGGGCCAAAAATTCAATTTTAAAAAAATTAAGTTTGCCTCCCCATAAGGTCCCAATGTTAAATTTGGCCAAAATCGAAAAAAATTAATTTGACTTTTTCGACCCAAATTCGACGGAAACATCTTCTAGGGGTTCCTATTGGATAGTATCAACGCACACGGGGCCAAAAATTCAATTTTAAAAAAATTAAGTTTGCCTCCCCATAAGGTCCCAATGTTAAATTTGGCCAAAATCGAAAAAAATTAATTTGACTTTTTCGACCCAAATTCGACGGAAACATCTTCTAGGGGTTCCTATTGGATAGTATCAACGCACACGGGGCCAAAAATTCAATTTTAAAAAAAATTAAGTTTGCCTCCCCATAAGGTCCCAATGTTAAATTTGGCCAAAATCGAAAAAAATTAATTTGACTTTTTCGACCCAAATTCGACGGAAACATCTTCTAGGGGTTCCTATTGGATAGTATCAACGCACACGGGGCCAAAAATTCAATTTTAAAAAAATTAAGTTTGCCTCCCCATAAGGTCCCAATGTTAAATTTGGCCAAAATCGAAAAAAATTAATTTGACTTTTTCGACCCAAATTCGACGGAAACATCTTCTAGGGGTTCCTATTGGATAGTATCAACGCACACGGGGCCAAAAATTCAATTTTAAAAAAATTAAGTTTGCCTCCCCATAAGGTCCCAATGTTAAATTTGGCCAAAATCGAAAAAAATTAATTTGACTTTTTCGACCCAAATTCGACGGAAACATCTTCTAGGGGTTCCTATTGGATAGTATCAACGCACACGGGGCCAAAAATTCAATTTTAAAAAAATTAAGTTTGCCTCCCCATAAGGTCCCAATGTTAAATTTGGCCAAAATCGAAAAAAAATTAATTTGACTTTTTCGACCCAAATTCGACGGAAACATCTTCTAGGGGTTCCTATTGGATAGTATCAACGCACACGGGGCCAAAAATTCAATTTTAAAAAAATTAAGTTTGCCTCCCCATAAGGTCCCAATGTTAAATTTGGCCAAAATCGAAAAAAATTAATTTGACTTTTTCGACCCAAATTCGACGGAAACATCTTCTAGGGGTTCCTATTGGATAGTATCAACGCACACGGGGCCAAAAATTCAATTTTAAAAAAATTAAGTTTGCCTCCCCATAAGGTCCCAATGTTAAATTTGGCCAAAATCGAAAAAAATTAATTTGACTTTTTCGACCCAAATTCGACGGAAACATCTTCTAGGGGTTCCTATTGGATAGTATCAACGCACACGGGGCCAAAAATTCAATTTTAAAAAAATTAAGTTTGCCTCCCCATAAGGTCCCAATGTTAAATTTGGCCAAAATCGAAAAAAATTAATTTGACTTTTTCGACCCAAATTCGACGGAAACATCTTCTAGGGGTTCCTATTGGATAGTATCAACGCACACGGGGCCAAAAATTCAATTTTAAAAAAATTAAGTTTGCCTCCCCATAAGGTCCCAATGTTAAATTTGGCCAAAATCGAAAAAAATTAATTTGACTTTTTCGACCCAAATTCGACGGAAACATCTTCTAGGGGTTCCTATTGGATAGTATCAACGCACACGGGGCCAAAAATTCAATTTTAAAAAAATTAAGTTTGCCTCCCCATAAGGTCCCAATGTTAAATTTGGCCAAAATCGAAAAAAATTAATTTGACTTTTTCGACCCAAATTCGACGGAAACATCTTCTAGGGGTTCCTATTGGATAGTATCAACGCACACGGGGCCAAAAATTCAATTTAAAAAAATTAAGTTTGCCTCCCCATAAGGTCCCAATGTTAAATTTGGCCAAAATCGAAAAAAAATTAATTTGACTTTTTCGACCCAAATTCGACGGAAACATCTTCTAGGGGTTCCTATTGGATAGTATCAACGCACACGGGGCCAAAAATTCAATTTTAAAAAAATTAAGTTTGCCTCCCCATAAGGTCCCAATGTTAAATTTGGCCAAAATCGAAAAAAATTAATTTGACTTTTTCGACCCAAATTCGACGGAAACATCTTCTAGGGGTTCCTATTGGATAGTATCAACGCACACGGGGCCAAAAATTCAATTTTAAAAAAATTAAGTTTGCCTCCCCATAAGGTCCCAATGTTAAATTTGGCCAAAATCGAAAAAAATTAATTTGACTTTTTCGACCCAAATTCGACGGAAACATCTTCTAGGGGTTCCTATTGGATAGTATCAACGCACACGGGGCCAAAAATTCAATTTTAAAAAAATTAAGTTTGCCTCCCCATAAGGTCCCAATGTTAAATTTGGCCAAAATCGAAAAAAATTAATTTGACTTTTTCGACCCAAATTCGACGGAAACATCTTCTAGGGGTTCCTATTGGATAGTATCAACGCACACGGGGCCAAAAATTCAATTTTAAAAAAAATTAAGTTTGCCTCCCCATAAGGTCCCAATGTTAAATTTGGCCAAAATCGAAAAAAATTAATTTGACTTTTTCGACCCAAATTCGACGGAAACATCTTCTAGGGGTTCCTATTGGATAGTATCAACGCACACGGGGCCAAAAATTCAATTTTAAAAAAATTAAGTTTGCCTCCCCATAAGGTCCCAATGTTAAATTTGGCCAAAATCGAAAAAAATTAATTTGACTTTTTCGACCCAAATTCGACGGAAACATCTTCTAGGGGTTCCTATTGGATAGTATCAACGCACACGGGGCCAAAAATTCAATTTAAAAAAATTAAGTTTGCCTCCCCATAAGGTCCCAATGTTAAATTTGGCCAAAATCGAAAAAAATTAATTTGACTTTTTCGACCCAAATTCGACGGAAACATCTTCTAGGGGTTCCTATTGGATAGTATCAACGCACACGGGGCCAAAAATTCAATTTTAAAAAAAATTAAGTTTGCCTCCCCATAAGGTCCCAATGTTAAATTTGGCCAAAATCGAAAAAAATTAATTTGACTTTTTCGACCCAAATTCGACGGAAACATCTTCTAGGGGTTCCTATTGGATAGTATCAACGCACACGGGGCCAAAAATTCAATTTTAAAAAAATTAAGTTTGCCTCCCCATAAGGTCCCAATGTTAAATTTGGCCAAAATCGAAAAAAAATTAATTTGACTTTTTCGACCCAAATTCGACGGAAACATCTTCTAGGGGTTCCTATTGGATAGTATCAACGCACACGGGGCCAAAAATTCAATTTTAAAAAAATTAAGTTTGCCTCCCCATAAGGTCCCAATGTTAAATTTGGCCAAAATCGAAAAAAATTAATTTGACTTTTTCGACCCAAATTCGACGGAAACATCTTCTAGGGGTTCCTATTGGATAGTATCAACGCACACGGGGCCAAAAATTCAATTTTAAAAAAATTAAGTTTGCCTCCCCATAAGGTCCCAATGTTAAATTTGGCCAAAATCGAAAAAAATTAATTTGACTTTTTCGACCCAAATTCGACGGAAACATCTTCTAGGGGTTCCTATTGGATAGTATCAACGCACACGGGGCCAAAAATTCAATTTTAAAAAAATTAAGTTTGCCTCCCCATAAGGTCCCAATGTTAAATTTGGCCAAAATCGAAAAAAATTAATTTGACTTTTTCGACCCAAATTCGACGGAAACATCTTCTAGGGGTTCCTATTGGATAGTATCAACGCACACGGGGCCAAAAATTCAATTTTAAAAAAATTAAGTTTGCCTCCCCATAAGGTCCCAATGTTAAATTTGGCCAAAATCGAAAAAAATTAATTTGACTTTTCGACCCAAATTCGACGGAAACATCTTCTAGGGGTTCCTATTGGATAGTATCAACGCACACGGGGCCAAAAATTCAATTTTAAAAAAAATTAAGTTTGCCTCCCCATAAGGTCCCAATGTTAAATTTGGCCAAAATCGAAAAAAATTAATTTGACTTTTTCGACCCAAATTCGACGGAAACATCTTCTAGGGGTTCCTATTGGATAGTATCAACGCACACGGGGCCAAAAATTCAATTTTAAAAAAATTAAGTTTGCCTCCCCATAAGGTCCCAATGTTAAATTTGGCCAAAATCGAAAAAAATTAATTTGACTTTTTCGACCCAAATTCGACGGAAACATCTTCTAGGGGTTCCTATTGGATAGTATCAACGCACACGGGGCCAAAAATTCAATTTTAAAAAAATTAAGTTTGCCTCCCCATAAGGTCCCAATGTTAAATTTGGCCAAAATCGAAAAAAATTAATTTGACTTTTTCGACCCAAATTCGACGGAAACATCTTCTAGGGGTTCCTATTGGATAGTATCAACGCACACGGGGCCAAAAATTCAATTTTAAAAAAATTAAGTTTGCCTCCCCATAAGGTCCCAATGTTAAATTTGGCCAAAATCGAAAAAAATTAATTTGACTTTTTCGACCCAAATTCGACGGAAACATCTTCTAGGGGTTCCTATTGGATAGTATCAACGCACACGGGGCCAAAAATTCAATTTTAAAAAAATTAAGTTTGCCTCCCCATAAGGTCCCAATGTTAAATTTGGCCAAAATCGAAAAAAATTAATTTGACTTTTTCGACCCAAATTCGACGGAAACATCTTCTAGGGGTTCCTATTGGATAGTATCAACGCACACGGGGCCAAAAATTCAATTTTAAAAAAATTAAGTTTGCCTCCCCATAAGGTCCCAATGTTAAATTTGGCCAAAATCGAAAAAAATTAATTTGACTTTTTCGACCCAAATTCGACGGAAACATCTTCTAGGGGTTCCTATTGGATAGTATCAACGCACACGGGGCCAAAAATTCAATTTTAAAAAAATTAAGTTTGCCTCCCCATAAGGTCCCAATGTTAAATTTGGCCAAAATCGAAAAAAATTAATTTGACTTTTTCGACCCAAATTCGACGGAAACATCTTCTAGGGGTTCCTATTGGATAGTATCAACGCACACGGGGCCAAAAATTCAATTTTAAAAAAATTAAGTTTGCCTCCCCATAAGGTCCCAATGTTAAATTTGGCCAAAATCGAAAAAAATTAATTTGACTTTTTCGACCCAAATTCGACGGAAACATCTTCTAGGGGTTCCTATTGGATAGTATCAACGCACACGGGGCCAAAAATTCAATTTTAAAAAAATTAAGTTTGCCTCCCCATAAGGTCCCAATGTTAAATTTGGCCAAAATCGAAAAAAATTAATTTGACTTTTTCGACCCAAATTCGACGGAAACATCTTCTAGGGGTTCCTATTGGATAGTATCAACGCACACGGGGCCAAAAATTCAATTTTAAAAAAATTAAGTTTGCCTCCCCATAAGGTCCCAATGTTAAATTTGGCCAAAATCGAAAAAAATTAATTTGACTTTTTCGACCCAAATTCGACGGAAACATCTTCTAGGGGTTCCTATTGGATAGTATCAACGCACACGGGGCCAAAAATTCAATTTTAAAAAAATTAAGTTTGCCTCCCCATAAGGTCCCAATGTTAAATTTGGCCAAAATCGAAAAAAATTAATTTGACTTTTTCGACCCAAATTCGACGGAAACATCTTCTAGGGGTTCCTATTGGATAGTATCAACGCACACGGGGCCAAAAATTCAATTTTAAAAAAATTAAGTTTGCCTCCCCATAAGGTCCCAATGTTAAATTTGGCCAAAATCGAAAAAAATTAATTTGACTTTTTCGACCCAAATTCGACGGAAACATCTTCTAGGGGTTCCTATTGGATAGTATCAACGCACACGGGGCCAAAAATTCAATTTTAAAAAAATTAAGTTTGCCTCCCCATAAGGTCCCAATGTTAAATTTGGCCAAAATCGAAAAAAATTAATTTGACTTTTTCGACCCAAATTCGACGGAAACATCTTCTAGGGGTTCCTATTGGATAGTATCAACGCACACGGGGCCAAAAATTCAATTTTAAAAAAATTAAGTTTGCCTCCCCATAAGGTCCCAATGTTAAATTTGGCCAAAATCGAAAAAAATTAATTTGACTTTTTCGACCCAAATTCGACGGAAACATCTTCTAGGGGTTCCTATTGGATAGTATCAACGCACACGGGGCCAAAAATTCAATTTAAAAAAAATTAAGTTTGCCTCCCCATAAGGTCCCAATGTTAAATTTGGCCAAAATCGAAAAAAATTAATTTGACTTTTTCGACCCAAATTCGACGGAAACATCTTCTAGGGGTTCCTATTGGATAGTATCAACGCACACGGGGCCAAAAATTCAATTTTAAAAAAATTAAGTTTGCCTCCCCATAAGGTCCCAATGTTAAATTTGGCCAAAATCGAAAAAAAATTAATTTGACTTTTTCGACCCAAATTCGACGGAAACATCTTCTAGGGGTTCCTATTGGATAGTATCAACGCACACGGGGCCAAAAATTCAATTTTAAAAAAATTAAGTTTGCCTCCCCATAAGGTCCCAATGTTAAATTTGGCCAAAATCGAAAAAAATTAATTTGACTTTTTCGACCCAAATTCGACGGAAACATCTTCTAGGGGTTCCTATTGGATAGTATCAACGCACACGGGGCCAAAAATTCAATTTAAAAAAATTAAGTTTGCCTCCCCATAAGGTCCCAATGTTAAATTTGGCCAAAATCGAAAAAAATTAATTTGACTTTTTCGACCCAAATTCGACGGAAACATCTTCTAGGGGTTCCTATTGGATAGTATCAACGCACACGGGGCCAAAAATTCAATTTTAAAAAAATTAAGTTTGCCTCCCCATAAGGTCCCAATGTTAAATTTGGCCAAAATCGAAAAAAATTAATTTGACTTTTTCGACCCAAATTCGACGGAAACATCTTCTAGGGGTTCCTATTGGATAGTATCAACGCACACGGGGCCAAAAATTCAATTTTAAAAAAATTAAGTTTGCCTCCCCATAAGGTCCCAATGTTAAATTTGGCCAAAATCGAAAAAAATTAATTTGACTTTTTCGACCCAAATTCGACGGAAACATCTTCTAGGGGTTCCTATTGGATAGTATCAACGCACACGGGGCCAAAAATTCAATTTTAAAAAAATTAAGTTTGCCTCCCCATAAGGTCCCAATGTTAAATTTGGCCAAAATCGAAAAAAATTAATTTGACTTTTTCGACCCAAATTCGACGGAAACATCTTCTAGGGGTTCCTATTGGATAGTATCAACGCACACGGGGCCAAAAATTCAATTTTAAAAAAATTAAGTTTGCCTCCCCATAAGGTCCCAATGTTAAATTTGGCCAAAATCGAAAAAAATTAATTTGACTTTTTCGACCCAAATTCGACGGAAACATCTTCTAGGGGTTCCTATTGGATAGTATCAACGCACACGGGGCCAAAAATTCAATTTTAAAAAAATTAAGTTTGCCTCCCCATAAGGTCCCAATGTTAAATTTGGCCAAAATCGAAAAAAATTAATTTGACTTTTTCGACCCAAATTCGACGGAAACATCTTCTAGGGGTTCCTATTGGATAGTATCAACGCACACGGGGCCAAAAATTCAATTTTAAAAAAAATTAAGTTTGCCTCCCCATAAGGTCCCAATGTTAAATTTGGCCAAAATCGAAAAAAATTAATTTGACTTTTTCGACCCAAATTCGACGGAAACATCTTCTAGGGGTTCCTATTGGATAGTATCAACGCACACGGGGCCAAAAATTCAATTTAAAAAAATTAAGTTTGCCTCCCCATAAGGTCCCAATGTTAAATTTGGCCAAAATCGAAAAAAATTAATTTGACTTTTTCGACCCAAATTCGACGGAAACATCTTCTAGGGGTTCCTATTGGATAGTATCAACGCACACGGGGCCAAAAATTCAATTTTAAAAAAATTAAGTTTGCCTCCCCATAAGGTCCCAATGTTAAATTTGGCCAAAATCGAAAAAAATTAATTTGACTTTTTCGACCCAAATTCGACGGAAACATCTTCTAGGGGTTCCTATTGGATAGTATCAACGCACACGGGGCCAAAAATTCAATTTTAAAAAAATTAAGTTTGCCTCCCCATAAGGTCCCAATGTTAAATTTGGCCAAAATCGAAAAAAATTAATTTGACTTTTTCGACCCAAATTCGACGGAAACATCTTCTAGGGGTTCCTATTGGATAGTATCAACGCACACGGGGCCAAAAATTCAATTTTAAAAAAATTAAGTTTGCCTCCCCATAAGGTCCCAATGTTAAATTTGGCCAAAATCGAAAAAAATTAATTTGACTTTTTCGACCCAAATTCGACGGAAACATCTTCTAGGGGTTCCTATTGGATAGTATCAACGCACACGGGGCCAAAAATTCAATTTTAAAAAAATTAAGTTTGCCTCCCCATAAGGTCCCAATGTTAAATTTGGCCAAAATCGAAAAAAATTAATTTGACTTTTTCGACCCAAATTCGACGGAAACATCTTCTAGGGGTTCCTATTGGATAGTATCAACGCACACGGGGCCAAAAATTCAATTTTAAAAAAATTAAGTTTGCCTCCCCATAAGGTCCCAATGTTAAATTTGGCCAAAATCGAAAAAAATTAATTTGACTTTTTCGACCCAAATTCGACGGAAACATCTTCTAGGGGTTCCTATTGGATAGTATCAACGCACACGGGGCCAAAAATTCAATTTTAAAAAAATTAAGTTTGCCTCCCCATAAGGTCCCAATGTTAAATTTGGCCAAAATCGAAAAAAATTAATTTGACTTTTTCGACCCAAATTCGACGGAAACATCTTCTAGGGGTTCCTATTGGATAGTATCAACGCACACGGGGCCAAAAATTCAATTTAAAAAAAATTAAGTTTGCCTCCCCATAAGGTCCCAATGTTAAATTTGGCCAAAATCGAAAAAAATTAATTTGACTTTTTCGACCCAAATTCGACGGAAACATCTTCTAGGGGTTCCTATTGGATAGTATCAACGCACACGGGGCCAAAAATTCAATTTTAAAAAAATTAAGTTTGCCTCCCCATAAGGTCCCAATGTTAAATTTGGCCAAAATCGAAAAAAATTAATTTGACTTTTTCGACCCAAATTCGACGGAAACATCTTCTAGGGGTTCCTATTGGATAGTATCAACGCACACGGGGCCAAAAATTCAATTTTAAAAAAATTAAGTTTGCCTCCCCATAAGGTCCCAATGTTAAATTTGGCCAAAATCGAAAAAAATTAATTTGACTTTTTCGACCCAAATTCGACGGAAACATCTTCTAGGGGTTCCTATTGGATAGTATCAACGCACACGGGGCCAAAAATTCAATTTTAAAAAAATTAAGTTTGCCTCCCCATAAGGTCCCAATGTTAAATTTGGCCAAAATCGAAAAAAATTAATTTGACTTTTTCGACCCAAATTCGACGGAAACATCTTCTAGGGGTTCCTATTGGATAGTATCAACGCACACGGGGCCAAAAATTCAATTTTAAAAAAATTAAGTTTGCCTCCCCATAAGGTCCCAATGTTAAATTTGGCCAAAATCGAAAAAAATTAATTTGACTTTTTCGACCCAAATTCGACGGAAACATCTTCTAGGGGTTCCTATTGGATAGTATCAACGCACACGGGGCCAAAAATTCAATTTTAAAAAAATTAAGTTTGCCTCCCCATAAGGTCCCAATGTTAAATTTGGCCAAAATCGAAAAAAATTAATTTGACTTTTTCGACCCAAATTCGACGGAAACATCTTCTAGGGGTTCCTATTGGATAGTATCAACGCACACGGGGCCAAAAATTCAATTTTAAAAAAATTAAGTTTGCCTCCCCATAAGGTCCCAATGTTAAATTTGGCCAAAATCGAAAAAAATTAATTTGACTTTTTCGACCCAAATTCGACGGAAACATCTTCTAGGGGTTCCTATTGGATAGTATCAACGCACACGGGGCCAAAAATTCAATTTTAAAAAAATTAAGTTTGCCTCCCCATAAGGTCCCAATGTTAAATTTGGCCAAAATCGAAAAAAATTAATTTGACTTTTTCGACCCAAATTCGACGGAAACATCTTCTAGGGGTTCCTATTGGATAGTATCAACGCACACGGGGCCAAAAATTCAATTTTAAAAAAATTAAGTTTGCCTCCCCATAAGGTCCCAATGTTAAATTTGGCCAAAATCGAAAAAAATTAATTTGACTTTTTCGACCCAAATTCGACGGAAACATCTTCTAGGGGTTCCTATTGGATAGTATCAACGCACACGGGGCCAAAAATTCAATTTTAAAAAAATTAAGTTTGCCTCCCCATAAGGTCCCAATGTTAAATTTGGCCAAAATCGAAAAAAATTAATTTGACTTTTTCGACCCAAATTCGACGGAAACATCTTCTAGGGGTTCCTATTGGATAGTATCAACGCACACGGGGCCAAAAATTCAATTTTAAAAAAATTAAGTTTGCCTCCCCATAAGGTCCCAATGTTAAATTTGGCCAAAATCGAAAAAAATTAATTTGACTTTTTCGACCCAAATTCGACGGAAACATCTTCTAGGGGTTCCTATTGGATAGTATCAACGCACACGGGGCCAAAAATTCAATTTTAAAAAAATTAAGTTTGCCTCCCCATAAGGTCCCAATGTTAAATTTGGCCAAAATCGAAAAAAATTAATTTGACTTTTTCGACCCAAATTCGACGGAAACATCTTCTAGGGGTTCCTATTGGATAGTATCAACGCACACGGGGCCAAAAATTCAATTTTAAAAAAATTAAGTTTGCCTCCCCATAAGGTCCCAATGTTAAATTTGGCCAAAATCGAAAAAAATTAATTTGACTTTTTCGACCCAAATTCGACGGAAACATCTTCTAGGGGTTCCTATTGGATAGTATCAACGCACACGGGGCCAAAAATTCAATTTTAAAAAAATTAAGTTTGCCTCCCCATAAGGTCCCAATGTTAAATTTGGCCAAAATCGAAAAAAATTAATTTGACTTTTTCGACCCAAATTCGACGGAAACATCTTCTAGGGGTTCCTATTGGATAGTATCAACGCACACGGGGCCAAAAATTCAATTTTAAAAAAATTAAGTTTGCCTCCCCATAAGGTCCCAATGTTAAATTTGGCCAAAATCGAAAAAAATTAATTTGACTTTTTCGACCCAAATTCGACGGAAACATCTTCTAGGGGTTCCTATTGGATAGTATCAACGCACACGGGGCCAAAAATTCAATTTTAAAAAAATTAAGTTTGCCTCCCCATAAGGTCCCAATGTTAAATTTGGCCAAAATCGAAAAAAATTAATTTGACTTTTTCGACCCAAATTCGACGGAAACATCTTCTAGGGGTTCCTATTGGATAGTATCAACGCACACGGGGCCAAAAATTCAATTTTAAAAAAAATTAAGTTTGCCTCCCCATAAGGTCCCAATGTTAAATTTGGCCAAAATCGAAAAAAATTAATTTGACTTTTTCGACCCAAATTCGACGGAAACATCTTCTAGGGGTTCCTATTGGATAGTATCAACGCACACGGGGCCAAAAATTCAATTTTAAAAAAATTAAGTTTGCCTCCCCATAAGGTCCCAATGTTAAATTTGGCCAAAATCGAAAAAAATTAATTTGACTTTTTCGACCCAAATTCGACGGAAACATCTTCTAGGGGTTCCTATTGGATAGTATCAACGCACACGGGGCCAAAAATTCAATTTTAAAAAAATTAAGTTTGCCTCCCCATAAGGTCCCAATGTTAAATTTGGCCAAAATCGAAAAAAATTAATTTGACTTTTTCGACCCAAATTCGACGGAAACATCTTCTAGGGGTTCCTATTGGATAGTATCAACGCACACGGGGCCAAAAATTCAATTTTAAAAAAAATTAAGTTTGCCTCCCCATAAGGTCCCAATGTTAAATTTGGCCAAAATCGAAAAAAATTAATTTGACTTTTTCGACCCAAATTCGACGGAAACATCTTCTAGGGGTTCCTATTGGATAGTATCAACGCACACGGGGCCAAAAATTCAATTTTAAAAAAATTAAGTTTGCCTCCCCATAAGGTCCCAATGTTAAATTTGGCCAAAATCGAAAAAAATTAATTTGACTTTTTCGACCCAAATTCGACGGAAACATCTTCTAGGGGTTCCTATTGGATAGTATCAACGCACACGGGGCCAAAAATTCAATTTTAAAAAAATTAAGTTTGCCTCCCCATAAGGTCCCAATGTTAAATTTGGCCAAAATCGAAAAAAATTAATTTGACTTTTTCGACCCAAATTCGACGGAAACATCTTCTAGGGGTTCCTATTGGATAGTATCAACGCACACGGGGCCAAAAATTCAATTTTAAAAAAATTAAGTTTGCCTCCCCATAAGGTCCCAATGTTAAATTTGGCCAAAATCGAAAAAAATTAATTTGACTTTTTCGACCCAAATTCGACGGAAACATCTTCTAGGGGTTCCTATTGGATAGTATCAACGCACACGGGGCCAAAAATTCAATTTTAAAAAAAATTAAGTTTGCCTCCCCATAAGGTCCCAATGTTAAATTTGGCCAAAATCGAAAAAAATTAATTTGACTTTTTCGACCCAAATTCGACGGAAACATCTTCTAGGGGTTCCTATTGGATAGTATCAACGCACACGGGGCCAAAAATTCAATTTTAAAAAAAATTAAGTTTGCCTCCCCATAAGGTCCCAATGTTAAATTTGGCCAAAATCGAAAAAAATTAATTTGACTTTTTCGACCCAAATTCGACGGAAACATCTTCTAGGGGTTCCTATTGGATAGTATCAACGCACACGGGGCCAAAAATTCAATTTTAAAAAAATTAAGTTTGCCTCCCCATAAGGTCCCAATGTTAAATTTGGCCAAAATCGAAAAAAATTAATTTGACTTTTTCGACCCAAATTCGACGGAAACATCTTCTAGGGGTTCCTATTGGATAGTATCAACGCACACGGGGCCAAAAATTCAATTTTAAAAAAAATTAAGTTTGCCTCCCCATAAGGTCCCAATGTTAAATTTGGCCAAAATCGAAAAAAATTAATTTGACTTTTTCGACCCAAATTCGACGGAAACATCTTCTAGGGGTTCCTATTGGATAGTATCAACGCACACGGGGCCAAAAATTCAATTTTAAAAAAATTAAGTTTGCCTCCCCATAAGGTCCCAATGTTAAATTTGGCCAAAATCGAAAAAAATTAATTTGACTTTTTCGACCCAAATTCGACGGAAACATCTTCTAGGGGTTCCTATTGGATAGTATCAACGCACACGGGGCCAAAAATTCAATTTTAAAAAAATTAAGTTTGCCTCCCCATAAGGTCCCAATGTTAAATTTGGCCAAAATCGAAAAAAATTAATTTGACTTTTTCGACCCAAATTCGACGGAAACATCTTCTAGGGGTTCCTATTGGATAGTATCAACGCACACGGGGCCAAAAATTCAATTTTAAAAAAATTAAGTTTGCCTCCCCATAAGGTCCCAATGTTAAATTTGGCCAAAATCGAAAAAAATTAATTTGACTTTTTCGACCCAAATTCGACGGAAACATCTTCTAGGGGTTCCTATTGGATAGTATCAACGCACACGGGGCCAAAAATTCAATTTTAAAAAAAATTAAGTTTGCCTCCCCATAAGGTCCCAATGTTAAATTTGGCCAAAATCGAAAAAAATTAATTTGACTTTTTCGACCCAAATTCGACGGAAACATCTTCTAGGGGTTCCTATTGGATAGTATCAACGCACACGGGGCCAAAAATTCAATTTTAAAAAAATTAAGTTTGCCTCCCCATAAGGTCCCAATGTTAAATTTGGCCAAAATCGAAAAAAATTAATTTGACTTTTTCGACCCAAATTCGACGGAAACATCTTCTAGGGGTTCCTATTGGATAGTATCAACGCACACGGGGCCAAAAATTCAATTTTAAAAAAATTAAGTTTGCCTCCCCATAAGGTCCCAATGTTAAATTTGGCCAAAATCGAAAAAAATTAATTTGACTTTTTCGACCCAAATTCGACGGAAACATCTTCTAGGGGTTCCTATTGGATAGTATCAACGCACACGGGGCCAAAAATTCAATTTAAAAAAAATTAAGTTTGCCTCCCCATAAGGTCCCAATGTTAAATTTGGCCAAAATCGAAAAAAATTAATTTGACTTTTTCGACCCAAATTCGACGGAAACATCTTCTAGGGGTTCCTATTGGATAGTATCAACGCACACGGGGCCAAAAATTCAATTTTAAAAAAATTAAGTTTGCCTCCCCATAAGGTCCCAATGTTAAATTTGGCCAAAATCGAAAAAAATTAATTTGACTTTTTCGACCCAAATTCGACGGAAACATCTTCTAGGGGTTCCTATTGGATAGTATCAACGCACACGGGGCCAAAAATTCAATTTTAAAAAAATTAAGTTTGCCTCCCCATAAGGTCCCAATGTTAAATTTGGCCAAAATCGAAAAAAATTAATTTGACTTTTTCGACCCAAATTCGACGGAAACATCTTCTAGGGGTTCCTATTGGATAGTATCAACGCACACGGGGCCAAAAATTCAATTTTAAAAAAATTAAGTTTGCCTCCCCATAAGGTCCCAATGTTAAATTTGGCCAAAATCGAAAAAAATTAATTTGACTTTTTCGACCCAAATTCGACGGAAACATCTTCTAGGGGTTCCTATTGGATAGTATCAACGCACACGGGGCCAAAAATTCAATTTTAAAAAAATTAAGTTTGCCTCCCCATAAGGTCCCAATGTTAAATTTGGCCAAAATCGAAAAAAATTAATTTGACTTTTTCGACCCAAATTCGACGGAAACATCTTCTAGGGGTTCCTATTGGATAGTATCAACGCACACGGGGCCAAAAATTCAATTTTAAAAAAATTAAGTTTGCCTCCCCATAAGGTCCCAATGTTAAATTTGGCCAAAATCGAAAAAAATTAATTTGACTTTTTCGACCCAAATTCGACGGAAACATCTTCTAGGGGTTCCTATTGGATAGTATCAACGCACACGGGGCCAAAAATTCAATTTTAAAAAAATTAAGTTTGCCTCCCCATAAGGTCCCAATGTTAAATTTGGCCAAAATCGAAAAAAATTAATTTGACTTTTTCGACCCAAATTCGACGGAAACATCTTCTAGGGGTTCCTATTGGATAGTATCAACGCACACGGGGCCAAAAATTCAATTTTAAAAAAAATTAAGTTTGCCTCCCCATAAGGTCCCAATGTTAAATTTGGCCAAAATCGAAAAAAATTAATTTGACTTTTTCGACCCAAATTCGACGGAAACATCTTCTAGGGGTTCCTATTGGATAGTATCAACGCACACGGGGCCAAAAATTCAATTTTAAAAAAATTAAGTTTGCCTCCCCATAAGGTCCCAATGTTAAATTTGGCCAAAATCGAAAAAAATTAATTTGACTTTTTCGACCCAAATTCGACGGAAACATCTTCTAGGGGTTCCTATTGGATAGTATCAACGCACACGGGGCCAAAAATTCAATTTTAAAAAAATTAAGTTTGCCTCCCCATAAGGTCCCAATGTTAAATTTGGCCAAAATCGAAAAAAATTAATTTGACTTTTTCGACCCAAATTCGACGGAAACATCTTCTAGGGGTTCCTATTGGATAGTATCAACGCACACGGGGCCAAAAATTCAATTTTAAAAAAATTAAGTTTGCCTCCCCATAAGGTCCCAATGTTAAATTTGGCCAAAATCGAAAAAAATTAATTTGACTTTTTCGACCCAAATTCGACGGAAACATCTTCTAGGGGTTCCTATTGGATAGTATCAACGCACACGGGGCCAAAAATTCAATTTTAAAAAAATTAAGTTTGCCTCCCCATAAGGTCCCAATGTTAAATTTGGCCAAAATCGAAAAAAATTAATTTGACTTTTTCGACCCAAATTCGACGGAAACATCTTCTAGGGGTTCCTATTGGATAGTATCAACGCACACGGGGCCAAAAATTCAATTTTAAAAAAATTAAGTTTGCCTCCCCATAAGGTCCCAATGTTAAATTTGGCCAAAATCGAAAAAAATTAATTTGACTTTTTCGACCCAAATTCGACGGAAACATCTTCTAGGGGTTCCTATTGGATAGTATCAACGCACACGGGGCCAAAAATTCAATTTTAAAAAAATTAAGTTTGCCTCCCCATAAGGTCCCAATGTTAAATTTGGCCAAAATCGAAAAAAATTAATTTGACTTTTTCGACCCAAATTCGACGGAAACATCTTCTAGGGGTTCCTATTGGATAGTATCAACGCACACGGGGCCAAAAATTCAATTTTAAAAAAATTAAGTTTGCCTCCCCATAAGGTCCCAATGTTAAATTTGGCCAAAATCGAAAAAAATTAATTTGACTTTTTCGACCCAAATTCGACGGAAACATCTTCTAGGGGTTCCTATTGGATAGTATCAACGCACACGGGGCCAAAAATTCAATTTTAAAAAAATTAAGTTTGCCTCCCCATAAGGTCCCAATGTTAAATTTGGCCAAAATCGAAAAAAATTAATTTGACTTTTTCGACCCAAATTCGACGGAAACATCTTCTAGGGGTTCCTATTGGATAGTATCAACGCACACGGGGCCAAAAATTCAATTTTAAAAAAATTAAGTTTGCCTCCCCATAAGGTCCCAATGTTAAATTTGGCCAAAATCGAAAAAAATTAATTTGACTTTTTCGACCCAAATTCGACGGAAACATCTTCTAGGGGTTCCTATTGGATAGTATCAACGCACACGGGGCCAAAAATTCAATTTTAAAAAAATTAAGTTTGCCTCCCCATAAGGTCCCAATGTTAAATTTGGCCAAAATCGAAAAAAATTAATTTGACTTTTTCGACCCAAATTCGACGGAAACATCTTCTAGGGGTTCCTATTGGATAGTATCAACGCACACGGGGCCAAAAATTCAATTTTAAAAAAATTAAGTTTGCCTCCCCATAAGGTCCCAATGTTAAATTTGGCCAAAATCGAAAAAAATTAATTTGACTTTTTCGACCCAAATTCGACGGAAACATCTTCTAGGGGTTCCTATTGGATAGTATCAACGCACACGGGGCCAAAAATTCAATTTTAAAAAAATTAAGTTTGCCTCCCCATAAGGTCCCAATGTTAAATTTGGCCAAAATCGAAAAAAATTAATTTGACTTTTTCGACCCAAATTCGACGGAAACATCTTCTAGGGGTTCCTATTGGATAGTATCAACGCACACGGGGCCAAAAATTCAATTTTAAAAAAATTAAGTTTGCCTCCCCATAAGGTCCCAATGTTAAATTTGGCCAAAATCGAAAAAAATTAATTTGACTTTTTCGACCCAAATTCGACGGAAACATCTTCTAGGGGTTCCTATTGGATAGTATCAACGCACACGGGGCCAAAAATTCAATTTTAAAAAAAATTAAGTTTGCCTCCCCATAAGGTCCCAATGTTAAATTTGGCCAAAATCGAAAAAAATTAATTTGACTTTTTCGACCCAAATTCGACGGAAACATCTTCTAGGGGTTCCTATTGGATAGTATCAACGCACACGGGGCCAAAAATTCAATTTTAAAAAAATTAAGTTTGCCTCCCCATAAGGTCCCAATGTTAAATTTGGCCAAAATCGAAAAAAATTAATTTGACTTTTTCGACCCAAATTCGACGGAAACATCTTCTAGGGGTTCCTATTGGATAGTATCAACGCACACGGGGCCAAAAATTCAATTTTAAAAAAAATTAAGTTTGCCTCCCCATAAGGTCCCAATGTTAAATTTGGCCAAAATCGAAAAAAATTAATTTGACTTTTTCGACCCAAATTCGACGGAAACATCTTCTAGGGGTTCCTATTGGATAGTATCAACGCACACGGGGCCAAAAATTCAATTTTAAAAAAATTAAGTTTGCCTCCCCATAAGGTCCCAATGTTAAATTTGGCCAAAATCGAAAAAAATTAATTTGACTTTTTCGACCCAAATTCGACGGAAACATCTTCTAGGGGTTCCTATTGGATAGTATCAACGCACACGGGGCCAAAAATTCAATTTTAAAAAAATTAAGTTTGCCTCCCCATAAGGTCCCAATGTTAAATTTGGCCAAAATCGAAAAAAATTAATTTGACTTTTTCGACCCAAATTCGACGGAAACATCTTCTAGGGGTTCCTATTGGATAGTATCAACGCACACGGGGCCAAAAATTCAATTTAAAAAAAATTAAGTTTGCCTCCCCATAAGGTCCCAATGTTAAATTTGGCCAAAATCGAAAAAAATTAATTTGACTTTTTCGACCCAAATTCGACGGAAACATCTTCTAGGGGTTCCTATTGGATAGTATCAACGCACACGGGGCCAAAAATTCAATTTTAAAAAAAATTAAGTTTGCCTCCCCATAAGGTCCCAATGTTAAATTTGGCCAAAATCGAAAAAAATTAATTTGACTTTTTCGACCCAAATTCGACGGAAACATCTTCTAGGGGTTCCTATTGGATAGTATCAACGCACACGGGGCCAAAAATTCAATTTTAAAAAAATTAAGTTTGCCTCCCCATAAGGTCCCAATGTTAAATTTGGCCAAAATCGAAAAAAATTAATTTGACTTTTTCGACCCAAATTCGACGGAAACATCTTCTAGGGGTTCCTATTGGATAGTATCAACGCACACGGGGCCAAAAATTCAATTTAAAAAAATTAAGTTTGCCTCCCCATAAGGTCCCAATGTTAAATTTGGCCAAAATCGAAAAAAAATTAATTTGACTTTTTCGACCCAAATTCGACGGAAACATCTTCTAGGGGTTCCTATTGGATAGTATCAACGCACACGGGGCCAAAAATTCAATTTTAAAAAAATTAAGTTTGCCTCCCCATAAGGTCCCAATGTTAAATTTGGCCAAAATCGAAAAAAATTAATTTGACTTTTTCGACCCAAATTCGACGGAAACATCTTCTAGGGGTTCCTATTGGATAGTATCAACGCACACGGGGCCAAAAATTCAATTTTAAAAAAATTAAGTTTGCCTCCCCATAAGGTCCCAATGTTAAATTTGGCCAAAATCGAAAAAAATTAATTTGACTTTTTCGACCCAAATTCGACGGAAACATCTTCTAGGGGTTCCTATTGGATAGTATCAACGCACACGGGGCCAAAAATTCAATTTTAAAAAAATTAAGTTTGCCTCCCCATAAGGTCCCAATGTTAAATTTGGCCAAAATCGAAAAAAATTAATTTGACTTTTTCGACCCAAATTCGACGGAAACATCTTCTAGGGGTTCCTATTGGATAGTATCAACGCACACGGGGCCAAAAATTCAATTTTAAAAAAATTAAGTTTGCCTCCCCATAAGGTCCCAATGTTAAATTTGGCCAAAATCGAAAAAAAATTAATTTGACTTTTTCGACCCAAATTCGACGGAAACATCTTCTAGGGGTTCCTATTGGATAGTATCAACGCACACGGGGCCAAAAATTCAATTTTAAAAAAATTAAGTTTGCCTCCCCATAAGGTCCCAATGTTAAATTTGGCCAAAATCGAAAAAAATTAATTTGACTTTTTCGACCCAAATTCGACGGAAACATCTTCTAGGGGTTCCTATTGGATAGTATCAACGCACACGGGGCCAAAAATTCAATTTTAAAAAAATTAAGTTTGCCTCCCCATAAGGTCCCAATGTTAAATTTGGCCAAAATCGAAAAAAATTAATTTGACTTTTTCGACCCAAATTCGACGGAAACATCTTCTAGGGGTTCCTATTGGATAGTATCAACGCACACGGGGCCAAAAATTCAATTTTAAAAAAATTAAGTTTGCCTCCCCATAAGGTCCCAATGTTAAATTTGGCCAAAATCGAAAAAAAATTAATTTGACTTTTTCGACCCAAATTCGACGGAAACATCTTCTAGGGGTTCCTATTGGATAGTATCAACGCACACGGGGCCAAAAATTCAATTTTAAAAAAAATTAAGTTTGCCTCCCCATAAGGTCCCAATGTTAAATTTGGCCAAAATCGAAAAAAATTAATTTGACTTTTTCGACCCAAATTCGACGGAAACATCTTCTAGGGGTTCCTATTGGATAGTATCAACGCACACGGGGCCAAAAATTCAATTTTAAAAAAATTAAGTTTGCCTCCCCATAAGGTCCCAATGTTAAATTTGGCCAAAATCGAAAAAATTATTTGACTTTTTCGACCCAAATTCGACGGAAACATCTTCTAGGGGTTCCTATTGGATAGTATCAACGCACACGGGGCCAAAAATTCAATTTAAAAAAAATTAAGTTTGCCTCCCCATAAGGTCCCAATGTTAAATTTGGCCAAAATCGAAAAAAATTAATTTGACTTTTTCGACCCAAATTCGACGGAAACATCTTCTAGGGGTTCCTATTGGATAGTATCAACGCACACGGGGCCAAAAATTCAATTTTAAAAAAATTAAGTTTGCCTCCCCATAAGGTCCCAATGTTAAATTTGGCCAAAATCGAAAAAAATTAATTTGACTTTTTCGACCCAAATTCGACGGAAACATCTTCTAGGGGTTCCTATTGGATAGTATCAACGCACACGGGGCCAAAAATTCAATTTTAAAAAAAATTAAGTTTGCCTCCCCATAAGGTCCCAATGTTAAATTTGGCCAAAATCGAAAAAAATTAATTTGACTTTTTCGACCCAAATTCGACGGAAACATCTTCTAGGGGTTCCTATTGGATAGTATCAACGCACACGGGGCCAAAAATTCAATTTTAAAAAAAATTAAGTTTGCCTCCCCATAAGGTCCCAATGTTAAATTTGGCCAAAATCGAAAAAAATTAATTTGACTTTTTCGACCCAAATTCGACGGAAACATCTTCTAGGGGTTCCTATTGGATAGTATCAACGCACACGGGGCCAAAAATTCAATTTTAAAAAAATTAAGTTTGCCTCCCCATAAGGTCCCAATGTTAAATTTGGCCAAAATCGAAAAAAATTAATTTGACTTTTTCGACCCAAATTCGACGGAAACATCTTCTAGGGGTTCCTATTGGATAGTATCAACGCACACGGGGCCAAAAATTCAATTTTAAAAAAATTAAGTTTGCCTCCCCATAAGGTCCCAATGTTAAATTTGGCCAAAATCGAAAAAAATTAATTTGACTTTTTCGACCCAAATTCGACGGAAACATCTTCTAGGGGTTCCTATTGGATAGTATCAACGCACACGGGGCCAAAAATTCAATTTTAAAAAAATTAAGTTTGCCTCCCCATAAGGTCCCAATGTTAAATTTGGCCAAAATCGAAAAAAATTAATTTGACTTTTTCGACCCAAATTCGACGGAAACATCTTCTAGGGGTTCCTATTGGATAGTATCAACGCACACGGGGCCAAAAATTCAATTTTAAAAAAATTAAGTTTGCCTCCCCATAAGGTCCCAATGTTAAATTTGGCCAAAATCGAAAAAAATTAATTTGACTTTTTCGACCCAAATTCGACGGAAACATCTTCTAGGGGTTCCTATTGGATAGTATCAACGCACACGGGGCCAAAAATTCAATTTTAAAAAAATTAAGTTTGCCTCCCCATAAGGTCCCAATGTTAAATTTGGCCAAAATCGAAAAAAATTAATTTGACTTTTTCGACCCAAATTCGACGGAAACATCTTCTAGGGGTTCCTATTGGATAGTATCAACGCACACGGGGCCAAAAATTCAATTTTAAAAAAATTAAGTTTGCCTCCCCATAAGGTCCCAATGTTAAATTTGGCCAAAATCGAAAAAAATTAATTTGACTTTTTCGACCCAAATTCGACGGAAACATCTTCTAGGGGTTCCTATTGGATAGTATCAACGCACACGGGGCCAAAAATTCAATTTTAAAAAAATTAAGTTTGCCTCCCCATAAGGTCCCAATGTTAAATTTGGCCAAAATCGAAAAAAATTAATTTGACTTTTTCGACCCAAATTCGACGGAAACATCTTCTAGGGGTTCCTATTGGATAGTATCAACGCACACGGGGCCAAAAATTCAATTTTAAAAAAATTAAGTTTGCCTCCCCATAAGGTCCCAATGTTAAATTTGGCCAAAATCGAAAAAAATTAATTTGACTTTTTCGACCCAAATTCGACGGAAACATCTTCTAGGGGTTCCTATTGGATAGTATCAACGCACACGGGGCCAAAAATTCAATTTTAAAAAAATTAAGTTTGCCTCCCCATAAGGTCCCAATGTTAAATTTGGCCAAAATCGAAAAAAAATTAATTTGACTTTTTCGACCCAAATTCGACGGAAACATCTTCTAGGGGTTCCTATTGGATAGTATCAACGCACACGGGGCCAAAAATTCAATTTTAAAAAAAATTAAGTTTGCCTCCCCATAAGGTCCCAATGTTAAATTTGGCCAAAATCGAAAAAAATTAATTTGACTTTTTCGACCCAAATTCGACGGAAACATCTTCTAGGGGTTCCTATTGGATAGTATCAACGCACACGGGGCCAAAAATTCAATTTTAAAAAAATTAAGTTTGCCTCCCCATAAGGTCCCAATGTTAAATTTGGCCAAAATCGAAAAAAATTAATTTGACTTTTTCGACCCAAATTCGACGGAAACATCTTCTAGGGGTTCCTATTGGATAGTATCAACGCACACGGGGCCAAAAATTCAATTTTAAAAAAATTAAGTTTGCCTCCCCATAAGGTCCCAATGTTAAATTTGGCCAAAATCGAAAAAAATTAATTTGACTTTTTCGACCCAAATTCGACGGAAACATCTTCTAGGGGTTCCTATTGGATAGTATCAACGCACACGGGGCCAAAAATTCAATTTAAAAAAATTAAGTTTGCCTCCCCATAAGGTCCCAATGTTAAATTTGGCCAAAATCGAAAAAAATTAATTTGACTTTTTCGACCCAAATTCGACGGAAACATCTTCTAGGGGTTCCTATTGGATAGTATCAACGCACACGGGGCCAAAAATTCAATTTTAAAAAAATTAAGTTTGCCTCCCCATAAGGTCCCAATGTTAAATTTGGCCAAAATCGAAAAAAATTAATTTGACTTTTTCGACCCAAATTCGACGGAAACATCTTCTAGGGGTTCCTATTGGATAGTATCAACGCACACGGGGCCAAAAATTCAATTTTAAAAAAATTAAGTTTGCCTCCCCATAAGGTCCCAATGTTAAATTTGGCCAAAATCGAAAAAAATTAATTTGACTTTTTCGACCCAAATTCGACGGAAACATCTTCTAGGGGTTCCTATTGGATAGTATCAACGCACACGGGGCCAAAAATTCAATTTTAAAAAAATTAAGTTTGCCTCCCCATAAGGTCCCAATGTTAAATTTGGCCAAAATCGAAAAAAATTAATTTGACTTTTTCGACCCAAATTCGACGGAAACATCTTCTAGGGGTTCCTATTGGATAGTATCAACGCACACGGGGCCAAAAATTCAATTTTAAAAAAATTAAGTTTGCCTCCCCATAAGGTCCCAATGTTAAATTTGGCCAAAATCGAAAAAAATTAATTTGACTTTTTCGACCCAAATTCGACGGAAACATCTTCTAGGGGTTCCTATTGGATAGTATCAACGCACACGGGGCCAAAAATTCAATTTTAAAAAAATTAAGTTTGCCTCCCCATAAGGTCCCAATGTTAAATTTGGCCAAAATCGAAAAAAATTAATTTGACTTTTTCGACCCAAATTCGACGGAAACATCTTCTAGGGGTTCCTATTGGATAGTATCAACGCACACGGGGCCAAAAATTCAATTTTAAAAAAATTAAGTTTGCCTCCCCATAAGGTCCCAATGTTAAATTTGGCCAAAATCGAAAAAAATTAATTTGACTTTTTCGACCCAAATTCGACGGAAACATCTTCTAGGGGTTCCTATTGGATAGTATCAACGCACACGGGGCCAAAAATTCAATTTTAAAAAAAATTAAGTTTGCCTCCCCATAAGGTCCCAATGTTAAATTTGGCCAAAATCGAAAAAAATTAATTTGACTTTTTCGACCCAAATTCGACGGAAACATCTTCTAGGGGTTCCTATTGGATAGTATCAACGCACACGGGGCCAAAAATTCAATTTTAAAAAAATTAAGTTTGCCTCCCCATAAGGTCCCAATGTTAAATTTGGCCAAAATCGAAAAAAATTAATTTGACTTTTTCGACCCAAATTCGACGGAAACATCTTCTAGGGGTTCCTATTGGATAGTATCAACGCACACGGGGCCAAAAATTCAATTTTAAAAAAATTAAGTTTGCCTCCCCATAAGGTCCCAATGTTAAATTTGGCCAAAATCGAAAAAAATTAATTTGACTTTTTCGACCCAAATTCGACGGAAACATCTTCTAGGGGTTCCTATTGGATAGTATCAACGCACACGGGGCCAAAAATTCAATTTTAAAAAAATTAAGTTTGCCTCCCCATAAGGTCCCAATGTTAAATTTGGCCAAAATCGAAAAAAATTAATTTGACTTTTTCGACCCAAATTCGACGGAAACATCTTCTAGGGGTTCCTATTGGATAGTATCAACGCACACGGGGCCAAAAATTCAATTTTAAAAAAATTAAGTTTGCCTCCCCATAAGGTCCCAATGTTAAATTTGGCCAAAATCGAAAAAAATTAATTTGACTTTTTCGACCCAAATTCGACGGAAACATCTTCTAGGGGTTCCTATTGGATAGTATCAACGCACACGGGGCCAAAAATTCAATTTTAAAAAAATTAAGTTTGCCTCCCCATAAGGTCCCAATGTTAAATTTGGCCAAAATCGAAAAAAATTAATTTGACTTTTTCGACCCAAATTCGACGGAAACATCTTCTAGGGGTTCCTATTGGATAGTATCAACGCACACGGGGCCAAAAATTCAATTTTAAAAAAATTAAGTTTGCCTCCCCATAAGGTCCCAATGTTAAATTTGGCCAAAATCGAAAAAAATTAATTTGACTTTTTCGACCCAAATTCGACGGAAACATCTTCTAGGGGTTCCTATTGGATAGTATCAACGCACACGGGGCCAAAAATTCAATTTTAAAAAAAATTAAGTTTGCCTCCCCATAAGGTCCCAATGTTAAATTTGGCCAAAATCGAAAAAAATTAATTTGACTTTTTCGACCCAAATTCGACGGAAACATCTTCTAGGGGTTCCTATTGGATAGTATCAACGCACACGGGGCCAAAAATTCAATTTTAAAAAAATTAAGTTTGCCTCCCCATAAGGTCCCAATGTTAAATTTGGCCAAAATCGAAAAAAATTAATTTGACTTTTTCGACCCAAATTCGACGGAAACATCTTCTAGGGGTTCCTATTGGATAGTATCAACGCACACGGGGCCAAAAATTCAATTTTAAAAAAATTAAGTTTGCCTCCCCATAAGGTCCCAATGTTAAATTTGGCCAAAATCGAAAAAAATTAATTTGACTTTTTCGACCCAAATTCGACGGAAACATCTTCTAGGGGTTCCTATTGGATAGTATCAACGCACACGGGGCCAAAAATTCAATTTTAAAAAAATTAAGTTTGCCTCCCCATAAGGTCCCAATGTTAAATTTGGCCAAAATCGAAAAAAATTAATTTGACTTTTTCGACCCAAATTCGACGGAAACATCTTCTAGGGGTTCCTATTGGATAGTATCAACGCACACGGGGCCAAAAATTCAATTTTAAAAAAAATTAAGTTTGCCTCCCCATAAGGTCCCAATGTTAAATTTGGCCAAAATCGAAAAAAATTAATTTGACTTTTTCGACCCAAATTCGACGGAAACATCTTCTAGGGGTTCCTATTGGATAGTATCAACGCACACGGGGCCAAAAATTCAATTTTAAAAAAATTAAGTTTGCCTCCCCATAAGGTCCCAATGTTAAATTTGGCCAAAATCGAAAAAAATTAATTTGACTTTTTCGACCCAAATTCGACGGAAACATCTTCTAGGGGTTCCTATTGGATAGTATCAACGCACACGGGGCCAAAAATTCAATTTTAAAAAAATTAAGTTTGCCTCCCCATAAGGTCCCAATGTTAAATAATTGGCCAAAATCGAAAAAAATTAATTTGACTTTTTCGACCCAAATTCGACGGAAACATCTTCTAGGGGTTCCTATTGGATAGTATCAACGCACACGGGGCCAAAAATTCAATTTAAAAAAATTAAGTTTGCCTCCCCATAAGGTCCCAATGTTAAATTTGGCCAAAATCGAAAAAAAATTAATTTGACTTTTTCGACCCAAATTCGACGGAAACATCTTCTAGGGGTTCCTATTGGATAGTATCAACGCACACGGGGCCAAAAATTCAATTTTAAAAAAATTAAGTTTGCCTCCCCATAAGGTCCCAATGTTAAATTTGGCCAAAATCGAAAAAAATTAATTTGACTTTTTCGACCCAAATTCGACGGAAACATCTTCTAGGGGTTCCTATTGGATAGTATCAACGCACACGGGGCCAAAAATTCAATTTTAAAAAAATTAAGTTTGCCTCCCCATAAGGTCCCAATGTTAAATTTGGCCAAAATCGAAAAAAATTAATTTGACTTTTTCGACCCAAATTCGACGGAAACATCTTCTAGGGGTTCCTATTGGATAGTATCAACGCACACGGGGCCAAAAATTCAATTTTAAAAAAAATTAAGTTTGCCTCCCCATAAGGTCCCAATGTTAAATTTGGCCAAAATCGAAAAAAATTAATTTGACTTTTTCGACCCAAATTCGACGGAAACATCTTCTAGGGGTTCCTATTGGATAGTATCAACGCACACGGGGCCAAAAATTCAATTTAAAAAAATTAAGTTTGCCTCCCCATAAGGTCCCAATGTTAAATTTGGCCAAAATCGAAAAAAATTAATTTGACTTTTTCGACCCAAATTCGACGGAAACATCTTCTAGGGGTTCCTATTGGATAGTATCAACGCACACGGGGCCAAAAATTCAATTTTAAAAAAATTAAGTTTGCCTCCCCATAAGGTCCCAATGTTAAATTTGGCCAAAATCGAAAAAAATTAATTTGACTTTTTCGACCCAAATTCGACGGAAACATCTTCTAGGGGTTCCTATTGGATAGTATCAACGCACACGGGGCCAAAAATTCAATTTAAAAAAATTAAGTTTGCCTCCCCATAAGGTCCCAATGTTAAATTTGGCCAAAATCGAAAAAAATTAATTTGACTTTTTCGACCCAAATTCGACGGAAACATCTTCTAGGGGTTCCTATTGGATAGTATCAACGCACACGGGGCCAAAAATTCAATTTTAAAAAAATTAAGTTTGCCTCCCCATAAGGTCCCAATGTTAAATTTGGCCAAAATCGAAAAAAATTAATTTGACTTTTTCGACCCAAATTCGACGGAAACATCTTCTAGGGGTTCCTATTGGATAGTATCAACGCACACGGGGCCAAAAATTCAATTTTAAAAAAAATTAAGTTTGCCTCCCCATAAGGTCCCAATGTTAAATTTGGCCAAAATCGAAAAAAATTAATTTGACTTTTTCGACCCAAATTCGACGGAAACATCTTCTAGGGGTTCCTATTGGATAGTATCAACGCACACGGGGCCAAAAATTCAATTTAAAAAAATTAAGTTTGCCTCCCCATAAGGTCCCAATGTTAAATTTGGCCAAAATCGAAAAAAATTAATTTGACTTTTTCGACCCAAATTCGACGGAAACATCTTCTAGGGGTTCCTATTGGATAGTATCAACGCACACGGGGCCAAAAATTCAATTTTAAAAAAATTAAGTTTGCCTCCCCATAAGGTCCCAATGTTAAATTTGGCCAAAATCGAAAAAAATTAATTTGACTTTTTCGACCCAAATTCGACGGAAACATCTTCTAGGGGTTCCTATTGGATAGTATCAACGCACACGGGGCCAAAAATTCAATTTTAAAAAAATTAAGTTTGCCTCCCCATAAGGTCCCAATGTTAAATTTGGCCAAAATCGAAAAAAATTAATTTGACTTTTTCGACCCAAATTCGACGGAAACATCTTCTAGGGGTTCCTATTGGATAGTATCAACGCACACGGGGCCAAAAATTCAATTTTAAAAAAATTAAGTTTGCCTCCCCATAAGGTCCCAATGTTAAATTTGGCCAAAATCGAAAAAAATTAATTTGACTTTTTCGACCCAAATTCGACGGAAACATCTTCTAGGGGTTCCTATTGGATAGTATCAACGCACACGGGGCCAAAAATTCAATTTTAAAAAAATTAAGTTTGCCTCCCCATAAGGTCCCAATGTTAAATTTGGCCAAAATCGAAAAAAATTAATTTGACTTTTTCGACCCAAATTCGACGGAAACATCTTCTAGGGGTTCCTATTGGATAGTATCAACGCACACGGGGCCAAAAATTCAATTTAAAAAAATTAAGTTTGCCTCCCCATAAGGTCCCAATGTTAAATTTGGCCAAAATCGAAAAAAATTAATTTGACTTTTTCGACCCAAATTCGACGGAAACATCTTCTAGGGGTTCCTATTGGATAGTATCAACGCACACGGGGCCAAAAATTCAATTTTAAAAAAATTAAGTTTGCCTCCCCATAAGGTCCCAATGTTAAATTTGGCCAAAATCGAAAAAAATTAATTTGACTTTTTCGACCCAAATTCGACGGAAACATCTTCTAGGGGTTCCTATTGGATAGTATCAACGCACACGGGGCCAAAAATTCAATTTTAAAAAAATTAAGTTTGCCTCCCCATAAGGTCCCAATGTTAAATTTGGCCAAAATCGAAAAAAATTAATTTGACTTTTTCGACCCAAATTCGACGGAAACATCTTCTAGGGGTTCCTATTGGATAGTATCAACGCACACGGGGCCAAAAATTCAATTTTAAAAAAATTAAGTTTGCCTCCCCATAAGGTCCCAATGTTAAATTTGGCCAAAATCGAAAAAAATTAATTTGACTTTTTCGACCCAAATTCGACGGAAACATCTTCTAGGGGTTCCTATTGGATAGTATCAACGCACACGGGGCCAAAAATTCAATTTTAAAAAAATTAAGTTTGCCTCCCCATAAGGTCCCAATGTTAAATTTGGCCAAAATCGAAAAAAATTAATTTGACTTTTTCGACCCAAATTCGACGGAAACATCTTCTAGGGGTTCCTATTGGATAGTATCAACGCACACGGGGCCAAAAATTCAATTTTAAAAAAATTAAGTTTGCCTCCCCATAAGGTCCCAATGTTAAATTTGGCCAAAATCGAAAAAAATTAATTTGACTTTTTCGACCCAAATTCGACGGAAACATCTTCTAGGGGTTCCTATTGGATAGTATCAACGCACACGGGGCCAAAAATTCAATTTTAAAAAAATTAAGTTTGCCTCCCCATAAGGTCCCAATGTTAAATTTGGCCAAAATCGAAAAAAATTAATTTGACTTTTTCGACCCAAATTCGACGGAAACATCTTCTAGGGGTTCCTATTGGATAGTATCAACGCACACGGGGCCAAAAATTCAATTTTAAAAAAATTAAGTTTGCCTCCCCATAAGGTCCCAATGTTAAATTTGGCCAAAATCGAAAAAAATTAATTTGACTTTTTCGACCCAAATTCGACGGAAACATCTTCTAGGGGTTCCTATTGGATAGTATCAACGCACACGGGGCCAAAAATTCAATTTTAAAAAAATTAAGTTTGCCTCCCCATAAGGTCCCAATGTTAAATTTGGCCAAAATCGAAAAAAATTAATTTGACTTTTTCGACCCAAATTCGACGGAAACATCTTCTAGGGGTTCCTATTGGATAGTATCAACGCACACGGGGCCAAAAATTCAATTTTAAAAAAATTAAGTTTGCCTCCCCATAAGGTCCCAATGTTAAATTTGGCCAAAATCGAAAAAAATTAATTTGACTTTTTCGACCCAAATTCGACGGAAACATCTTCTAGGGGTTCCTATTGGATAGTATCAACGCACACGGGGCCAAAAATTCAATTTTAAAAAAATTAAGTTTGCCTCCCCATAAGGTCCCAATGTTAAATTTGGCCAAAATCGAAAAAAATTAATTTGACTTTTTCGACCCAAATTCGACGGAAACATCTTCTAGGGGTTCCTATTGGATAGTATCAACGCACACGGGGCCAAAAATTCAATTTTAAAAAAATTAAGTTTGCCTCCCCATAAGGTCCCAATGTTAAATTTGGCCAAAATCGAAAAAAATTAATTTGACTTTTTCGACCCAAATTCGACGGAAACATCTTCTAGGGGTTCCTATTGGATAGTATCAACGCACACGGGGCCAAAAATTCAATTTTAAAAAAATTAAGTTTGCCTCCCCATAAGGTCCCAATGTTAAATTTGGCCAAAATCGAAAAAAATTAATTTGACTTTTTCGACCCAAATTCGACGGAAACATCTTCTAGGGGTTCCTATTGGATAGTATCAACGCACACGGGGCCAAAAATTCAATTTTAAAAAAATTAAGTTTGCCTCCCCATAAGGTCCCAATGTTAAATTTGGCCAAAATCGAAAAAAATTAATTTGACTTTTTCGACCCAAATTCGACGGAAACATCTTCTAGGGGTTCCTATTGGATAGTATCAACGCACACGGGGCCAAAAATTCAATTTTAAAAAAATTAAGTTTGCCTCCCCATAAGGTCCCAATGTTAAATTTGGCCAAAATCGAAAAAAATTAATTTGACTTTTTCGACCCAAATTCGACGGAAACATCTTCTAGGGGTTCCTATTGGATAGTATCAACGCACACGGGGCCAAAAATTCAATTTTAAAAAAATTAAGTTTGCCTCCCCATAAGGTCCCAATGTTAAATTTGGCCAAAATCGAAAAAAATTAATTTGACTTTTTCGACCCAAATTCGACGGAAACATCTTCTAGGGGTTCCTATTGGATAGTATCAACGCACACGGGGCCAAAAATTCAATTTTAAAAAAATTAAGTTTGCCTCCCCATAAGGTCCCAATGTTAAATTTGGCCAAAATCGAAAAAAATTAATTTGACTTTTTCGACCCAAATTCGACGGAAACATCTTCTAGGGGTTCCTATTGGATAGTATCAACGCACACGGGGCCAAAAATTCAATTTTAAAAAAATTAAGTTTGCCTCCCCATAAGGTCCCAATGTTAAATTTGGCCAAAATCGAAAAAAATTAATTTGACTTTTTCGACCCAAATTCGACGGAAACATCTTCTAGGGGTTCCTATTGGATAGTATCAACGCACACGGGGCCAAAAATTCAATTTTAAAAAAATTAAGTTTGCCTCCCCATAAGGTCCCAATGTTAAATTTGGCCAAAATCGAAAAAAATTAATTTGACTTTTTCGACCCAAATTCGACGGAAACATCTTCTAGGGGTTCCTATTGGATAGTATCAACGCACACGGGGCCAAAAATTCAATTTTAAAAAAATTAAGTTTGCCTCCCCATAAGGTCCCAATGTTAAATTTGGCCAAAATCGAAAAAAATTAATTTGACTTTTTCGACCCAAATTCGACGGAAACATCTTCTAGGGGTTCCTATTGGATAGTATCAACGCACACGGGGCCAAAAATTCAATTTTAAAAAAATTAAGTTTGCCTCCCCATAAGGTCCCAATGTTAAATTTGGCCAAAATCGAAAAAAATTAATTTGACTTTTTCGACCCAAATTCGACGGAAACATCTTCTAGGGGTTCCTATTGGATAGTATCAACGCACACGGGGCCAAAAATTCAATTTTAAAAAAATTAAGTTTGCCTCCCCATAAGGTCCCAATGTTAAATTTGGCCAAAATCGAAAAAAATTAATTTGACTTTTTCGACCCAAATTCGACGGAAACATCTTCTAGGGGTTCCTATTGGATAGTATCAACGCACACGGGGCCAAAAATTCAATTTTAAAAAAATTAAGTTTGCCTCCCCATAAGGTCCCAATGTTAAATTTGGCCAAAATCGAAAAAAATTAATTTGACTTTTTCGACCCAAATTCGACGGAAACATCTTCTAGGGGTTCCTATTGGATAGTATCAACGCACACGGGGCCAAAAATTCAATTTTAAAAAAATTAAGTTTGCCTCCCCATAAGGTCCCAATGTTAAATTTGGCCAAAATCGAAAAAAATTAATTTGACTTTTTCGACCCAAATTCGACGGAAACATCTTCTAGGGGTTCCTATTGGATAGTATCAACGCACACGGGGCCAAAAATTCAATTTTAAAAAAATTAAGTTTGCCTCCCCATAAGGTCCCAATGTTAAATTTGGCCAAAATCGAAAAAAATTAATTTGACTTTTTCGACCCAAATTCGACGGAAACATCTTCTAGGGGTTCCTATTGGATAGTATCAACGCACACGGGGCCAAAAATTCAATTTTAAAAAAATTAAGTTTGCCTCCCCATAAGGTCCCAATGTTAAATTTGGCCAAAATCGAAAAAAATTAATTTGACTTTTTCGACCCAAATTCGACGGAAACATCTTCTAGGGGTTCCTATTGGATAGTATCAACGCACACGGGGCCAAAAATTCAATTTTAAAAAAATTAAGTTTGCCTCCCCATAAGGTCCCAATGTTAAATTTGGCCAAAATCGAAAAAAATTAATTTGACTTTTTCGACCCAAATTCGACGGAAACATCTTCTAGGGGTTCCTATTGGATAGTATCAACGCACACGGGGCCAAAAATTCAATTTTAAAAAAATTAAGTTTGCCTCCCCATAAGGTCCCAATGTTAAATTTGGCCAAAATCGAAAAAAATTAATTTGACTTTTTCGACCCAAATTCGACGGAAACATCTTCTAGGGGTTCCTATTGGATAGTATCAACGCACACGGGGCCAAAAATTCAATTTTAAAAAAATTAAGTTTGCCTCCCCATAAGGTCCCAATGTTAAATTTGGCCAAAATCGAAAAAAATTAATTTGACTTTTTCGACCCAAATTCGACGGAAACATCTTCTAGGGGTTCCTATTGGATAGTATCAACGCACACGGGGCCAAAAATTCAATTTTAAAAAAATTAAGTTTGCCTCCCCATAAGGTCCCAATGTTAAATTTGGCCAAAATCGAAAAAAATTAATTTGACTTTTTCGACCCAAATTCGACGGAAACATCTTCTAGGGGTTCCTATTGGAGAGTATCAACGCACACGGGGCCAAAAATTCAATTTTAAAAAAATTAAGTTTGCCTCCCCATAAGGTCCCAATGTTAAATTTGGCCAAAATCGAAAAAAATTAATTTGACTTTTTCGACCCAAATTCGACGGAAACATCTTCTAGGGGTTCCTATTGGATAGTATCAACGCACACGGGGCCAAAAATTCAATTTAAAAAAATTAAGTTTGCCTCCCCATAAGGTCCCAATGTTAAATTTGGCCAAAATCGAAAAAAATTAATTTGACTTTTTCGACCCAAATTCGACGGAAACATCTTCTAGGGGTTCCTATTGGATAGTATCAACGCACACGGGGCCAAAAATTCAATTTTAAAAAAAATTAAGTTTGCCTCCCCATAAGGTCCCAATGTTAAATTTGGCCAAAATCGAAAAAAATTAATTTGACTTTTTCGACCCAAATTCGACGGAAACATCTTCTAGGGGTTCCTATTGGATAGTATCAACGCACACGGGGCCAAAAATTCAATTTTAAAAAAATTAAGTTTGCCTCCCCATAAGGTCCCAATGTTAAATTTGGCCAAAATCGAAAAAAATTAATTTGACTTTTTCGACCCAAATTCGACGGAAACATCTTCTAGGGGTTCCTATTGGATAGTATCAACGCACACGGGGCCAAAAATTCAATTTTAAAAAAATTAAGTTTGCCTCCCCATAAGGTCCCAATGTTAAATTTGGCCAAAATCGAAAAAAATTAATTTGACTTTTTCGACCCAAATTCGACGGAAACATCTTCTAGGGGTTCCTATTGGATAGTATCAACGCACACGGGGCCAAAAATTCAATTTAAAAAAATTAAGTTTGCCTCCCCATAAGGTCCCAATGTTAAATTTGGCCAAAATCGAAAAAAATTAATTTGACTTTTTCGACCCAAATTCGACGGAAACATCTTCTAGGGGTTCCTATTGGATAGTATCAACGCACACGGGGCCAAAAATTCAATTTTAAAAAAATTAAGTTTGCCTCCCCATAAGGTCCCAATGTTAAATTTGGCCAAAATCGAAAAAAAATTAATTTGACTTTTTCGACCCAAATTCGACGGAAACATCTTCTAGGGGTTCCTATTGGATAGTATCAACGCACACGGGGCCAAAAATTCAATTTTAAAAAAAATTAAGTTTGCCTCCCCATAAGGTCCCAATGTTAAATTTGGCCAAAATCGAAAAAAATTAATTTGACTTTTTCGACCCAAATTCGACGGAAACATCTTCTAGGGGTTCCTATTGGATAGTATCAACGCACACGGGGCCAAAAATTCAATTTAAAAAAAATTAAGTTTGCCTCCCCATAAGGTCCCAATGTTAAATTTGGCCAAAATCGAAAAAAATTAATTTGACTTTTTCGACCCAAATTCGACGGAAACATCTTCTAGGGGTTCCTATTGGATAGTATCAACGCACACGGGGCCAAAAATTCAATTTTAAAAAAATTAAGTTTGCCTCCCCATAAGGTCCCAATGTTAAATTTGGCCAAAATCGAAAAAAATTAATTTGACTTTTTCGACCCAAATTCGACGGAAACATCTTCTAGGGGTTCCTATTGGATAGTATCAACGCACACGGGGCCAAAAATTCAATTTTAAAAAAATTAAGTTTGCCTCCCCATAAGGTCCCAATGTTAAATTTGGCCAAAATCGAAAAAAATTAATTTGACTTTTTCGACCCAAATTCGACGGAAACATCTTCTAGGGGTTCCTATTGGATAGTATCAACGCACACGGGGCCAAAAATTCAATTTTAAAAAAATTAAGTTTGCCTCCCCATAAGGTCCCAATGTTAAATTTGGCCAAAATCGAAAAAAATTAATTTGACTTTTTCGACCCAAATTCGACGGAAACATCTTCTAGGGGTTCCTATTGGATAGTATCAACGCACACGGGGCCAAAAATTCAATTTTAAAAAAAATTAAGTTTGCCTCCCCATAAGGTCCCAATGTTAAATTTGGCCAAAATCGAAAAAAATTAATTTGACTTTTTCGACCCAAATTCGACGGAAACATCTTCTAGGGGTTCCTATTGGATAGTATCAACGCACACGGGGCCAAAAATTCAATTTTAAAAAAATTAAGTTTGCCTCCCCATAAGGTCCCAATGTTAAATTTGGCCAAAATCGAAAAAAATTAATTTGACTTTTTCGACCCAAATTCGACGGAAACATCTTCTAGGGGTTCCTATTGGATAGTATCAACGCACACGGGGCCAAAAATTCAATTTAAAAAAATTAAGTTTGCCTCCCCATAAGGTCCCAATGTTAAATTTGGCCAAAATCGAAAAAAATTAATTTGACTTTTTCGACCCAAATTCGACGGAAACATCTTCTAGGGGTTCCTATTGGATAGTATCAACGCACACGGGGCCAAAAATTCAATTTTAAAAAAATTAAGTTTGCCTCCCCATAAGGTCCCAATGTTAAATTTGGCCAAAATCGAAAAAAATTAATTTGACTTTTTCGACCCAAATTCGACGGAAACATCTTCTAGGGGTTCCTATTGGATAGTATCAACGCACACGGGGCCAAAAATTCAATTTTAAAAAAATTAAGTTTGCCTCCCCATAAGGTCCCAATGTTAAATTTGGCCAAAATCGAAAAAAATTAATTTGACTTTTTCGACCCAAATTCGACGGAAACATCTTCTAGGGGTTCCTATTGGATAGTATCAACGCACACGGGGCCAAAAATTCAATTTTAAAAAAATTAAGTTTGCCTCCCCATAAGGTCCCAATGTTAAATTTGGCCAAAATCGAAAAAAATTAATTTGACTTTTTCGACCCAAATTCGACGGAAACATCTTCTAGGGGTTCCTATTGGATAGTATCAACGCACACGGGGCCAAAAATTCAATTTTAAAAAAATTAAGTTTGCCTCCCCATAAGGTCCCAATGTTAAATTTGGCCAAAATCGAAAAAAATTAATTTGACTTTTTCGACCCAAATTCGACGGAAACATCTTCTAGGGGTTCCTATTGGATAGTATCAACGCACACGGGGCCAAAAATTCAATTTTAAAAAAATTAAGTTTGCCTCCCCATAAGGTCCCAATGTTAAATTTGGCCAAAATCGAAAAAAATTAATTTGACTTTTTCGACCCAAATTCGACGGAAACATCTTCTAGGGGTTCCTATTGGATAGTATCAACGCACACGGGGCCAAAAATTCAATTTTAAAAAAATTAAGTTTGCCTCCCCATAAGGTCCCAATGTTAAATTTGGCCAAAATCGAAAAAAATTAATTTGACTTTTTCGACCCAAATTCGACGGAAACATCTTCTAGGGGTTCCTATTGGATAGTATCAACGCACACGGGGCCAAAAATTCAATTTAAAAAAAATTAAGTTTGCCTCCCCATAAGGTCCCAATGTTAAATTTGGCCAAAATCGAAAAAAATTAATTTGACTTTTTCGACCCAAATTCGACGGAAACATCTTCTAGGGGTTCCTATTGGATAGTATCAACGCACACGGGGCCAAAAATTCAATTTTAAAAAAATTAAGTTTGCCTCCCCATAAGGTCCCAATGTTAAATTTGGCCAAAATCGAAAAAAATTAATTTGACTTTTTCGACCCAAATTCGACGGAAACATCTTCTAGGGGTTCCTATTGGATAGTATCAACGCACACGGGGCCAAAAATTCAATTTTAAAAAAATTAAGTTTGCCTCCCCATAAGGTCCCAATGTTAAATTTGGCCAAAATCGAAAAAAATTAATTTGACTTTTTCGACCCAAATTCGACGGAAACATCTTCTAGGGGTTCCTATTGGATAGTATCAACGCACACGGGGCCAAAAATTCAATTTTAAAAAAATTAAGTTTGCCTCCCCATAAGGTCCCAATGTTAAATTTGGCCAAAATCGAAAAAAATTAATTTGACTTTTTCGACCCAAATTCGACGGAAACATCTTCTAGGGGTTCCTATTGGATAGTATCAACGCACACGGGGCCAAAAATTCAATTTTAAAAAAATTAAGTTTGCCTCCCCATAAGGTCCCAATGTTAAATTTGGCCAAAATCGAAAAAAATTAATTTGACTTTTTCGACCCAAATTCGACGGAAACATCTTCTAGGGGTTCCTATTGGATAGTATCAACGCACACGGGGCCAAAAATTCAATTTTAAAAAAAATTAAGTTTGCCTCCCCATAAGGTCCCAATGTTAAATTTGGCCAAAATCGAAAAAAATTAATTTGACTTTTTCGACCCAAATTCGACGGAAACATCTTCTAGGGGTTCCTATTGGATAGTATCAACGCACACGGGGCCAAAAATTCAATTTTAAAAAAATTAAGTTTGCCTCCCCATAAGGTCCCAATGTTAAATTTGGCCAAAATCGAAAAAAATTAATTTGACTTTTTCGACCCAAATTCGACGGAAACATCTTCTAGGGGTTCCTATTGGATAGTATCAACGCACACGGGGCCAAAAATTCAATTTTAAAAAAATTAAGTTTGCCTCCCCATAAGGTCCCAATGTTAAATTTGGCCAAAATCGAAAAAAATTAATTTGACTTTTTCGACCCAAATTCGACGGAAACATCTTCTAGGGGTTCCTATTGGATAGTATCAACGCACACGGGGCCAAAAATTCAATTTTAAAAAAATTAAGTTTGCCTCCCCATAAGGTCCCAATGTTAAATTTGGCCAAAATCGAAAAAAATTAATTTGACTTTTTCGACCCAAATTCGACGGAAACATCTTCTAGGGGTTCCTATTGGATAGTATCAACGCACACGGGGCCAAAAATTCAATTTTAAAAAAAATTAAGTTTGCCTCCCCATAAGGTCCCAATGTTAAATTTGGCCAAAATCGAAAAAAATTAATTTGACTTTTTCGACCCAAATTCGACGGAAACATCTTCTAGGGGTTCCTATTGGATAGTATCAACGCACACGGGGCCAAAAATTCAATTTTAAAAAAATTAAGTTTGCCTCCCCATAAGGTCCCAATGTTAAATTTGGCCAAAATCGAAAAAAATTAATTTGACTTTTTCGACCCAAATTCGACGGAAACATCTTCTAGGGGTTCCTATTGGATAGTATCAACGCACACGGGGCCAAAAATTCAATTTAAAAAAAATTAAGTTTGCCTCCCCATAAGGTCCCAATGTTAAATTTGGCCAAAATCGAAAAAAATTAATTTGACTTTTTCGACCCAAATTCGACGGAAACATCTTCTAGGGGTTCCTATTGGATAGTATCAACGCACACGGGGCCAAAAATTCAATTTTAAAAAAATTAAGTTTGCCTCCCCATAAGGTCCCAATGTTAAATTTGGCCAAAATCGAAAAAAATTAATTTGACTTTTTCGACCCAAATTCGACGGAAACATCTTCTAGGGGTTCCTATTGGATAGTATCAACGCACACGGGGCCAAAAATTCAATTTTAAAAAAATTAAGTTTGCCTCCCCATAAGGTCCCAATGTTAAATTTGGCCAAAATCGAAAAAAAATTAATTTGACTTTTTCGACCCAAATTCGACGGAAACATCTTCTAGGGGTTCCTATTGGATAGTATCAACGCACACGGGGCCAAAAATTCAATTTTAAAAAAATTAAGTTTGCCTCCCCATAAGGTCCCAATGTTAAATTTGGCCAAAATCGAAAAAAATTAATTTGACTTTTTCGACCCAAATTCGACGGAAACATCTTCTAGGGGTTCCTATTGGATAGTATCAACGCACACGGGGCCAAAAATTCAATTTTAAAAAAATTAAGTTTGCCTCCCCATAAGGTCCCAATGTTAAATTTGGCCAAAATCGAAAAAAATTAATTTGACTTTTTCGACCCAAATTCGACGGAAACATCTTCTAGGGGTTCCTATTGGATAGTATCAACGCACACGGGGCCAAAAATTCAATTTTAAAAAAATTAAGTTTGCCTCCCCATAAGGTCCCAATGTTAAATTTGGCCAAAATCGAAAAAAATTAATTTGACTTTTTCGACCCAAATTCGACGGAAACATCTTCTAGGGGTTCCTATTGGATAGTATCAACGCACACGGGGCCAAAAATTCAATTTTAAAAAAATTAAGTTTGCCTCCCCATAAGGTCCCAATGTTAAATTTGGCCAAAATCGAAAAAAATTAATTTGACTTTTTCGACCCAAATTCGACGGAAACATCTTCTAGGGGTTCCTATTGGATAGTATCAACGCACACGGGGCCAAAAATTCAATTTTAAAAAAATTAAGTTTGCCTCCCCATAAGGTCCCAATGTTAAATTTGGCCAAAATCGAAAAAAATTAATTTGACTTTTTCGACCCAAATTCGACGGAAACATCTTCTAGGGGTTCCTATTGGATAGTATCAACGCACACGGGGCCAAAAATTCAATTTTAAAAAAATTAAGTTTGCCTCCCCATAAGGTCCCAATGTTAAATTTGGCCAAAATCGAAAAAAATTAATTTGACTTTTTCGACCCAAATTCGACGGAAACATCTTCTAGGGGTTCCTATTGGATAGTATCAACGCACACGGGGCCAAAAATTCAATTTTAAAAAAATTAAGTTTGCCTCCCCATAAGGTCCCAATGTTAAATTTGGCCAAAATCGAAAAAAATTAATTTGACTTTTTCGACCCAAATTCGACGGAAACATCTTCTAGGGGTTCCTATTGGATAGTATCAACGCACACGGGGCCAAAAATTCAATTTTAAAAAAATTAAGTTTGCCTCCCCATAAGGTCCCAATGTTAAATTTGGCCAAAATCGAAAAAAATTAATTTGACTTTTTCGACCCAAATTCGACGGAAACATCTTCTAGGGGTTCCTATTGGATAGTATCAACGCACACGGGGCCAAAAATTCAATTTTAAAAAAATTAAGTTTGCCTCCCCATAAGGTCCCAATGTTAAATTTGGCCAAAATCGAAAAAAATTAATTTGACTTTTTCGACCCAAATTCGACGGAAACATCTTCTAGGGGTTCCTATTGGATAGTATCAACGCACACGGGGCCAAAAATTCAATTTTAAAAAAATTAAGTTTGCCTCCCCATAAGGTCCCAATGTTAAATTTGGCCAAAATCGAAAAAAATTAATTTGACTTTTTCGACCCAAATTCGACGGAAACATCTTCTAGGGGTTCCTATTGGATAGTATCAACGCACACGGGGCCAAAAATTCAATTTAAAAAAATTAAGTTTGCCTCCCCATAAGGTCCCAATGTTAAATTTGGCCAAAATCGAAAAAAATTAATTTGACTTTTTCGACCCAAATTCGACGGAAACATCTTCTAGGGGTTCCTATTGGATAGTATCAACGCACACGGGGCCAAAAATTCAATTTAAAAAAATTAAGTTTGCCTCCCCATAAGGTCCCAATGTTAAATTTGGCCAAAATCGAAAAAAATTAATTTGACTTTTCGACCCAAATTCGACGGAAACATCTTCTAGGGGTTCCTATTGGATAGTATCAACGCACACGGGGCCAAAAATTCAATTTTAAAAAAATTAAGTTTGCCTCCCCATAAGGTCCCAATGTTAAATTTGGCCAAAATCGAAAAAATTAATTTGACTTTTTCGACCCAAATTCGACGGAAACATCTTCTAGGGGTTCCTATTGGATAGTATCAACGCACACGGGGCCAAAAATTCAATTTTAAAAAAATTAAGTTGCCTCCCATAAGGTCCAAGTAATTGGCCAAAATCGAAAAAAATTAATTTGACTTTTTCGACCCAAATTCGACGGAAACATCTTCTAGGGGTTCCTATTGGATAGTATCAACGCACACGGGGCCAAAAATTCAATTTAAAAAAATTAAGTTTGCCTCCCCATAAGGTCCCAATGTTAAATTTGGCCAAAATCGAAAAAAATTAATTTGACTTTTTCGACCCAAATTCGACGGAAACATCTTCTAGGGGTTCCTATTGGATAGTATCAACGCACACGGGGCCAAAAATTCAATTTAAAAAAATTAAGTTTGCCTCCCCATAAGGTCCCAATGTTAAATTTGGCCAAAATCGAAAAAAATTAATTTGACTTTTTCGACCCAAATTCGACGGAAACATCTTCTAGGGGTTCCTATTGGATAGTATCAACGCACACGGGGCCAAAAATTCAATTTTAAAAAAATTAAGTTTGCCTCCCCATAAGGTCCCAATGTTAAATTTGGCCAAAATCGAAAAAAATTAATTTGACTTTTTCGACCCAAATTCGACGGAAACATCTTCTAGGGGTTCCTATTGGATAGTATCAACGCACACGGGGCCAAAAATTCAATTTTAAAAAAATTAAGTTTGCCTCCCCATAAGGTCCCAATGTTAAATTTGGCCAAAATCGAAAAAAATTAATTTGACTTTTTCGACCCAAATTCGACGGAAACATCTTCTAGGGGTTCCTATTGGATAGTATCAACGCACACGGGGCCAAAAATTCAATTTTAAAAAAATTAAGTTTGCCTCCCCATAAGGTCCCAATGTTAAATTTGGCCAAAATCGAAAAAAATTAATTTGACTTTTTCGACCCAAATTCGACGGAAACATCTTCTAGGGGTTCCTATTGGATAGTATCAACGCACACGGGGCCAAAAATTCAATTTAAAAAAATTAAGTTTGCCTCCCCATAAGGTCCCAATGTTAAATTTGGCCAAAATCGAAAAAAATTAATTTGACTTTTTCGACCCAAATTCGACGGAAACATCTTCTAGGGGTTCCTATTGGATAGTATCAACGCACACGGGGCCAAAAATTCAATTTTAAAAAAATTAAGTTTGCCTCCCCATAAGGTCCCAATGTTAAATTTGGCCAAAATCGAAAAAAATTAATTTGACTTTTTCGACCCAAATTCGACGGAAACATCTTCTAGGGGTTCCTATTGGATAGTATCAACGCACACGGGGCCAAAAATTCAATTTTAAAAAAATTAAGTTTGCCTCCCCATAAGGTCCCAATGTTAAATTTGGCCAAAATCGAAAAAAATTAATTTGACTTTTTCGACCCAAATTCGACGGAAACATCTTCTAGGGGTTCCTATTGGATAGTATCAACGCACACGGGGCCAAAAATTCAATTTTAAAAAAATTAAGTTTGCCTCCCCATAAGGTCCCAATGTTAAATTTGGCCAAAATCGAAAAAAATTAATTTGACTTTTTCGACCCAAATTCGACGGAAACATCTTCTAGGGGTTCCTATTGGATAGTATCAACGCACACGGGGCCAAAAATTCAATTTTAAAAAAATTAAGTTTGCCTCCCCATAAGGTCCCAATGTTAAATTTGGCCAAAATCGAAAAAAATTAATTTGACTTTTTCGACCCAAATTCGACGGAAACATCTTCTAGGGGTTCCTATTGGATAGTATCAACGCACACGGGGCCAAAAATTCAATTTTAAAAAAATTAAGTTTGCCTCCCCATAAGGTCCCAATGTTAAATTTGGCCAAAATCGAAAAAAATTAATTTGACTTTTTCGACCCAAATTCGACGGAAACATCTTCTAGGGGTTCCTATTGGATAGTATCAACGCACACGGGGCCAAAAATTCAATTTTAAAAAAATTAAGTTTGCCTCCCCATAAGGTCCCAATGTTAAATTTGGCCAAAATCGAAAAAAATTAATTTGACTTTTTCGACCCAAATTCGACGGAAACATCTTCTAGGGGTTCCTATTGGATAGTATCAACGCACACGGGGCCAAAAATTCAATTTTAAAAAAATTAAGTTTGCCTCCCCATAAGGTCCCAATGTTAAATTTGGCCAAAATCGAAAAAAATTAATTTGACTTTTTCGACCCAAATTCGACGGAAACATCTTCTAGGGGTTCCTATTGGATAGTATCAACGCACACGGGGCCAAAAATTCAATTTTAAAAAAATTAAGTTTGCCTCCCCATAAGGTCCCAATGTTAAATTTGGCCAAAATCGAAAAAAATTAATTTGACTTTTTCGACCCAAATTCGACGGAAACATCTTCTAGGGGTTCCTATTGGATAGTATCAACGCACACGGGGCCAAAAATTCAATTTTAAAAAAATTAAGTTTGCCTCCCCATAAGGTCCCAATGTTAAATTTGGCCAAAATCGAAAAAAATTAATTTGACTTTTTCGACCCAAATTCGACGGAAACATCTTCTAGGGGTTCCTATTGGATAGTATCAACGCACACGGGGCCAAAAATTCAATTTTAAAAAAATTAAGTTTGCCTCCCCATAAGGTCCCAATGTTAAATTTGGCCAAAATCGAAAAAAATTAATTTGACTTTTTCGACCCAAATTCGACGGAAACATCTTCTAGGGGTTCCTATTGGATAGTATCAACGCACACGGGGCCAAAAATTCAATTTTAAAAAAATTAAGTTTGCCTCCCCATAAGGTCCCAATGTTAAATTTGGCCAAAATCGAAAAAAATTAATTTGACTTTTTCGACCCAAATTCGACGGAAACATCTTCTAGGGGTTCCTATTGGATAGTATCAACGCACACGGGGCCAAAAATTCAATTTTAAAAAAATTAAGTTTGCCTCCCCATAAGGTCCCAATGTTAAATTTGGCCAAAATCGAAAAAAATTAATTTGACTTTTTCGACCCAAATTCGACGGAAACATCTTCTAGGGGTTCCTATTGGATAGTATCAACGCACACGGGGCCAAAAATTCAATTTTAAAAAAATTAAGTTTGCCTCCCCATAAGGTCCCAATGTTAAATTTGGCCAAAATCGAAAAAAATTAATTTGACTTTTTCGACCCAAATTCGACGGAAACATCTTCTAGGGGTTCCTATTGGATAGTATCAACGCACACGGGGCCAAAAATTCAATTTTAAAAAAATTAAGTTTGCCTCCCCATAAGGTCCCAATGTTAAATTTGGCCAAAATCGAAAAAAATTAATTTGACTTTTTCGACCCAAATTCGACGGAAACATCTTCTAGGGGTTCCTATTGGATAGTATCAACGCACACGGGGCCAAAAATTCAATTTTAAAAAAATTAAGTTTGCCTCCCCATAAGGTCCCAATGTTAAATTTGGCCAAAATCGAAAAAAATTAATTTGACTTTTTCGACCCAAATTCGACGGAAACATCTTCTAGGGGTTCCTATTGGATAGTATCAACGCACACGGGGCCAAAAATTCAATTTTAAAAAAATTAAGTTTGCCTCCCCATAAGGTCCCAATGTTAAATTTGGCCAAAATCGAAAAAAATTAATTTGACTTTTTCGACCCAAATTCGACGGAAACATCTTCTAGGGGTTCCTATTGGATAGTATCAACGCACACGGGGCCAAAAATTCAATTTTAAAAAAATTAAGTTTGCCTCCCCATAAGGTCCCAATGTTAAATTTGGCCAAAATCGAAAAAAATTAATTTGACTTTTTCGACCCAAATTCGACGGAAACATCTTCTAGGGGTTCCTATTGGATAGTATCAACGCACACGGGGCCAAAAATTCAATTTTAAAAAAATTAAGTTTGCCTCCCCATAAGGTCCCAATGTTAAATTTGGCCAAAATCGAAAAAAATTAATTTGACTTTTTCGACCCAAATTCGACGGAAACATCTTCTAGGGGTTCCTATTGGATAGTATCAACGCACACGGGGCCAAAAATTCAATTTTAAAAAAATTAAGTTTGCCTCCCCATAAGGTCCCAATGTTAAATTTGGCCAAAATCGAAAAAAATTAATTTGACTTTTTCGACCCAAATTCGACGGAAACATCTTCTAGGGGTTCCTATTGGATAGTATCAACGCACACGGGGCCAAAAATTCAATTTTAAAAAAATTAAGTTTGCCTCCCCATAAGGTCCCAATGTTAAATTTGGCCAAAATCGAAAAAAATTAATTTGACTTTTTCGACCCAAATTCGACGGAAACATCTTCTAGGGGTTCCTATTGGATAGTATCAACGCACACGGGGCCAAAAATTCAATTTTAAAAAAATTAAGTTTGCCTCCCCATAAGGTCCCAATGTTAAATTTGGCCAAAATCGAAAAAAATTAATTTGACTTTTTCGACCCAAATTCGACGGAAACATCTTCTAGGGGTTCCTATTGGATAGTATCAACGCACACGGGGCCAAAAATTCAATTTTAAAAAAATTAAGTTTGCCTCCCCATAAGGTCCCAATGTTAAATTTGGCCAAAATCGAAAAAAATTAATTTGACTTTTTCGACCCAAATTCGACGGAAACATCTTCTAGGGGTTCCTATTGGATAGTATCAACGCACACGGGGCCAAAAATTCAATTTTAAAAAAATTAAGTTTGCCTCCCCATAAGGTCCCAATGTTAAATTTGGCCAAAATCGAAAAAAATTAATTTGACTTTTTCGACCCAAATTCGACGGAAACATCTTCTAGGGGTTCCTATTGGATAGTATCAACGCACACGGGGCCAAAAATTCAATTTTAAAAAAATTAAGTTTGCCTCCCCATAAGGTCCCAATGTTAAATTTGGCCAAAATCGAAAAAAATTAATTTGACTTTTTCGACCCAAATTCGACGGAAACATCTTCTAGGGGTTCCTATTGGATAGTATCAACGCACACGGGGCCAAAAATTCAATTTTAAAAAAATTAAGTTTGCCTCCCCATAAGGTCCCAATGTTAAATTTGGCCAAAATCGAAAAAAATTAATTTGACTTTTTCGACCCAAATTCGACGGAAACATCTTCTAGGGGTTCCTATTGGATAGTATCAACGCACACGGGGCCAAAAATTCAATTTTAAAAAAATTAAGTTTGCCTCCCCATAAGGTCCCAATGTTAAATTTGGCCAAAATCGAAAAAAATTAATTTGACTTTTTCGACCCAAATTCGACGGAAACATCTTCTAGGGGTTCCTATTGGATAGTATCAACGCACACGGGGCCAAAAATTCAATTTTAAAAAAATTAAGTTTGCCTCCCCATAAGGTCCCAATGTTAAATTTGGCCAAAATCGAAAAAAATTAATTTGACTTTTTCGACCCAAATTCGACGGAAACATCTTCTAGGGGTTCCTATTGGATAGTATCAACGCACACGGGGCCAAAAATTCAATTTTAAAAAAATTAAGTTTGCCTCCCCATAAGGTCCCAATGTTAAATTTGGCCAAAATCGAAAAAAATTAATTTGACTTTTTCGACCCAAATTCGACGGAAACATCTTCTAGGGGTTCCTATTGGATAGTATCAACGCACACGGGGCCAAAAATTCAATTTTAAAAAAATTAAGTTTGCCTCCCCATAAGGTCCCAATGTTAAATTTGGCCAAAATCGAAAAAATTAATTTGACTTTTTCGACCCAAATTCGACGGAAACATCTTCTAGGGGTTCCTATTGGATAGTATCAACGCACACGGGGCCAAAATTCAATTTTAAAAAATTAAGTTTGCCTCCCCATAAGGTCCCAATGTTAAATTTGGCCAAAATCGAAAAAAATTAATTTGACTTTTTCGACCCAAATTCGACGGAAACATCTTCTAGGGGTTCCTATTGGATAGTATCAACGCACACGGGGCCAAAAATTCAATTTTAAAAAAATTAAGTTTGCCTCCCCATAAGGTCCCAATGTTAAATTTGGCCAAAATCGAAAAAAATTAATTTGACTTTTTCGACCCAAATTCGACGGAAACATCTTCTAGGGGTTCCTATTGGATAGTATCAACGCACACGGGGCCAAAATTCAATTTTAAAAAAATTAAGTTTGCCTCCCCATAAGGTCCCAATGTTAAATTTGGCCAAAATCGAAAAAAATTAATTTGACTTTTTCGACCCAAATTCGACGGAAACATCTTCTAGGGGTTCCTATTGGATAGTATCAACGCACACGGGGCCAAAAATTCAATTTTAAAAAAATTAAGTTTGCCTCCCCATAAGGTCCCAATGTTAAATTTGGCCAAAATCGAAAAAAATTAATTTGACTTTTTCGACCCAAATTCGACGGAAACATCTTCTAGGGGTTCCTATTGGATAGTATCAACGCACACGGGGCCAAAAATTCAATTTTAAAAAAATTAAGTTTGCCTCCCCATAAGGTCCCAATGTTAAATTTGGCCAAAATCGAAAAAAATTAATTTGACTTTTTCGACCCAAATTCGACGGAAACATCTTCTAGGGGTTCCTATTGGATAGTATCAACGCACACGGGGCCAAAAATTCAATTTTAAAAAAATTAAGTTTGCCTCCCCATAAGGTCCCAATGTTAAATTTGGCCAAAATCGAAAAAAATTAATTTGACTTTTTCGACCCAAATTCGACGGAAACATCTTCTAGGGGTTCCTATTGGATAGTATCAACGCACACGGGGCCAAAAATTCAATTTTAAAAAAATTAAGTTTGCCTCCCCATAAGGTCCCAATGTTAAATTTGGCCAAAATCGAAAAAAATTAATTTGACTTTTTCGACCCAAATTCGACGGAAACATCTTCTAGGGGTTCCTATTGGATAGTATCAACGCACACGGGGCCAAAAATTCAATTTTAAAAAAATTAAGTTTGCCTCCCCATAAGGTCCCAATGTTAAATTTGGCCAAAATCGAAAAAAATTAATTTGACTTTTTCGACCCAAATTCGACGGAAACATCTTCTAGGGGTTCCTATTGGATAGTATCAACGCACACGGGGCCAAAAATTCAATTTTAAAAAAATTAAGTTTGCCTCCCCATAAGGTCCCAATGTTAAATTTGGCCAAAATCGAAAAAAATTAATTTGACTTTTTCGACCCAAATTCGACGGAAACATCTTCTAGGGGTTCCTATTGGATAGTATCAACGCACACGGGGCCAAAAATTCAATTTTAAAAAAATTAAGTTTGCCTCCCCATAAGGTCCCAATGTTAAATTTGGCCAAAATCGAAAAAAATTAATTTGACTTTTTCGACCCAAATTCGACGGAAACATCTTCTAGGGGTTCCTATTGGATAGTATCAACGCACACGGGGCCAAAAATTCAATTTTAAAAAAATTAAGTTTGCCTCCCCATAAGGTCCCAATGTTAAATTTGGCCAAAATCGAAAAAAATTAATTTGACTTTTTCGACCCAAATTCGACGGAAACATCTTCTAGGGGTTCCTATTGGATAGTATCAACGCACACGGGGCCAAAAATTCAATTTTAAAAAAATTAAGTTTGCCTCCCCATAAGGTCCCAATGTTAAATTTGGCCAAAATCGAAAAAAATTAATTTGACTTTTTCGACCCAAATTCGACGGAAACATCTTCTAGGGGTTCCTATTGGATAGTATCAACGCACACGGGGCCAAAAATTCAATTTTAAAAAAATTAAGTTTGCCTCCCCATAAGGTCCCAATGTTAAATTTGGCCAAAATCGAAAAAAATTAATTTGACTTTTTCGACCCAAATTCGACGGAAACATCTTCTAGGGGTTCCTATTGGATAGTATCAACGCACACGGGGCCAAAAATTCAATTTTAAAAAAATTAAGTTTGCCTCCCCATAAGGTCCCAATGTTAAATTTGGCCAAAATCGAAAAAAATTAATTTGACTTTTTCGACCCAAATTCGACGGAAACATCTTCTAGGGGTTCCTATTGGATAGTATCAACGCACACGGGGCCAAAAATTCAATTTTAAAAAAATTAAGTTTGCCTCCCCATAAGGTCCCAATGTTAAATTTGGCCAAAATCGAAAAAAATTAATTTGACTTTTTCGACCCAAATTCGACGGAAACATCTTCTAGGGGTTCCTATTGGATAGTATCAACGCACACGGGGCCAAAAATTCAATTTTAAAAAAATTAAGTTTGCCTCCCCATAAGGTCCCAATGTTAAATTTGGCCAAAATCGAAAAAAATTAATTTGACTTTTTCGACCCAAATTCGACGGAAACATCTTCTAGGGGTTCCTATTGGATAGTATCAACGCACACGGGGCCAAAAATTCAATTTTAAAAAAATTAAGTTTGCCTCCCCATAAGGTCCCAATGTTAAATTTGGCCAAAATCGAAAAAAATTAATTTGACTTTTTCGACCCAAATTCGACGGAAACATCTTCTAGGGGTTCCTATTGGATAGTATCAACGCACACGGGGCCAAAAATTCAATTTTAAAAAAATTAAGTTTGCCTCCCCATAAGGTCCCAATGTTAAATTTGGCCAAAATCGAAAAAAATTAATTTGACTTTTTCGACCCAAATTCGACGGAAACATCTTCTAGGGGTTCCTATTGGATAGTATCAACGCACACGGGGCCAAAAATTCAATTTTAAAAAAATTAAGTTTGCCTCCCCATAAGGTCCCAATGTTAAATTTGGCCAAAATCGAAAAAAATTAATTTGACTTTTTCGACCCAAATTCGACGGAAACATCTTCTAGGGGTTCCTATTGGATAGTATCAACGCACACGGGGCCAAAAATTCAATTTTAAAAAAATTAAGTTTGCCTCCCCATAAGGTCCCAATGTTAAATTTGGCCAAAATCGAAAAAAATTAATTTGACTTTTTCGACCCAAATTCGACGGAAACATCTTCTAGGGGTTCCTATTGGATAGTATCAACGCACACGGGGCCAAAAATTCAATTTTAAAAAAATTAAGTTTGCCTCCCCATAAGGTCCCAATGTTAAATTTGGCCAAAATCGAAAAAAATTAATTTGACTTTTTCGACCCAAATTCGACGGAAACATCTTCTAGGGGTTCCTATTGGATAGTATCAACGCACACGGGGCCAAAAATTCAATTTTAAAAAAATTAAGTTTGCCTCCCCATAAGGTCCCAATGTTAAATTTGGCCAAAATCGAAAAAAATTAATTTGACTTTTTCGACCCAAATTCGACGGAAACATCTTCTAGGGGTTCCTATTGGATAGTATCAACGCACACGGGGCCAAAAATTCAATTTTAAAAAAATTAAGTTTGCCTCCCCATAAGGTCCCAATGTTAAATTTGGCCAAAATCGAAAAAAATTAATTTGACTTTTTCGACCCAAATTCGACGGAAACATCTTCTAGGGGTTCCTATTGGATAGTATCAACGCACACGGGGCCAAAAATTCAATTTTAAAAAAATTAAGTTTGCCTCCCCATAAGGTCCCAATGTTAAATTTGGCCAAAATCGAAAAAAATTAATTTGACTTTTTCGACCCAAATTCGACGGAAACATCTTCTAGGGGTTCCTATTGGATAGTATCAACGCACACGGGGCCAAAAATTCAATTTTAAAAAAATTAAGTTTGCCTCCCCATAAGGTCCCAATGTTAAATTTGGCCAAAATCGAAAAAAATTAATTTGACTTTTTCGACCCAAATTCGACGGAAACATCTTCTAGGGGTTCCTATTGGATAGTATCAACGCACACGGGGCCAAAAATTCAATTTTAAAAAAATTAAGTTTGCCTCCCCATAAGGTCCCAATGTTAAATTTGGCCAAAATCGAAAAAAATTAATTTGACTTTTTCGACCCAAATTCGACGGAAACATCTTCTAGGGGTTCCTATTGGATAGTATCAACGCACACGGGGCCAAAAATTCAATTTTAAAAAAATTAAGTTTGCCTCCCCATAAGGTCCCAATGTTAAATTTGGCCAAAATCGAAAAAAATTAATTTGACTTTTTCGACCCAAATTCGACGGAAACATCTTCTAGGGGTTCCTATTGGATAGTATCAACGCACACGGGGCCAAAAATTCAATTTTAAAAAAATTAAGTTTGCCTCCCCATAAGGTCCCAATGTTAAATTTGGCCAAAATCGAAAAAAATTAATTTGACTTTTTCGACCCAAATTCGACGGAAACATCTTCTAGGGGTTCCTATTGGATAGTATCAACGCACACGGGGCCAAAAATTCAATTTTAAAAAAATTAAGTTTGCCTCCCCATAAGGTCCCAATGTTAAATTTGGCCAAAATCGAAAAAAATTAATTTGACTTTTTCGACCCAAATTCGACGGAAACATCTTCTAGGGGTTCCTATTGGATAGTATCAACGCACACGGGGCCAAAAATTCAATTTTAAAAAAATTAAGTTTGCCTCCCCATAAGGTCCCAATGTTAAATTTGGCCAAAATCGAAAAAAATTAATTTGACTTTTTCGACCCAAATTCGACGGAAACATCTTCTAGGGGTTCCTATTGGATAGTATCAACGCACACGGGGCCAAAAATTCAATTTTAAAAAAATTAAGTTTGCCTCCCCATAAGGTCCCAATGTTAAATTTGGCCAAAATCGAAAAAAATTAATTTGACTTTTTCGACCCAAATTCGACGGAAACATCTTCTAGGGGTTCCTATTGGATAGTATCAACGCACACGGGGCCAAAAATTCAATTTTAAAAAAATTAAGTTTGCCTCCCCATAAGGTCCCAATGTTAAATTTGGCCAAAATCGAAAAAAATTAATTTGACTTTTTCGACCCAAATTCGACGGAAACATCTTCTAGGGGTTCCTATTGGATAGTATCAACGCACACGGGGCCAAAAATTCAATTTTAAAAAATTAAGTTTGCCTCCCCATAAGGTCCCAATGTTAAATTTGGCCAAAATCGAAAAAAATTAATTTGACTTTTTCGACCCAAATTCGACGGAAACATCTTCTAGGGGTTCCTATTGGATAGTATCAACGCACACGGGGCCAAAAATTCAATTTTAAAAAAATTAAGTTTGCCTCCCCATAAGGTCCCAATGTTAAATTTGGCCAAAATCGAAAAAAATTAATTTGACTTTTTCGACCCAAATTCGACGGAAACATCTTCTAGGGGTTCCTATTGGATAGTATCAACGCACACGGGGCCAAAAATTCAATTTTAAAAAAATTAAGTTTGCCTCCCCATAAGGTCCCAATGTTAAATTTGGCCAAAATCGAAAAAAATTAATTTGACTTTTTCGACCCAAATTCGACGGAAACATCTTCTAGGGGTTCCTATTGGATAGTATCAACGCACACGGGGCCAAAAATTCAATTTTAAAAAATTAAGTTTGCCTCCCCATAAGGTCCCAATGTTAAATTTGGCCAAAATCGAAAAAAATTAATTTGACTTTTTCGACCCAAATTCGACGGAAACATCTTCTAGGGGTTCCTATTGGATAGTATCAACGCACACGGGGCCAAAAATTCAATTTTAAAAAAATTAAGTTTGCCTCCCCATAAGGTCCCAATGTTAAATTTGGCCAAAATCGAAAAAAATTAATTTGACTTTTTCGACCCAAATTCGACGGAAACATCTTCTAGGGGTTCCTATTGGATAGTATCAACGCACACGGGGCCAAAAATTCAATTTTAAAAAATTAAGTTTGCCTCCCCATAAGGTCCCAATGTTAAATTTGGCCAAAATCGAAAAAAATTAATTTGACTTTTTCGACCCAAATTCGACGGAAACATCTTCTAGGGGTTCCTATTGGATAGTATCAACGCACACGGGGCCAAAAATTCAATTTTAAAAAAATTAAGTTTGCCTCCCCATAAGGTCCCAATGTTAAATTTGGCCAAAATCGAAAAAAATTAATTTGACTTTTTCGACCCAAATTCGACGGAAACATCTTCTAGGGGTTCCTATTGGATAGTATCAACGCACACGGGGCCAAAAATTCAATTTTAAAAAAATTAAGTTTGCCTCCCCATAAGGTCCCAATGTTAAATTTGGCCAAAATCGAAAAAAATTAATTTGACTTTTTCGACCCAAATTCGACGGAAACATCTTCTAGGGGTTCCTATTGGATAGTATCAACGCACACGGGGCCAAAAATTCAATTTTAAAAAAATTAAGTTTGCCTCCCCATAAGGTCCCAATGTTAAATTTGGCCAAAATCGAAAAAAATTAATTTGACTTTTTCGACCCAAATTCGACGGAAACATCTTCTAGGGGTTCCTATTGGATAGTATCAACGCACACGGGGCCAAAAATTCAATTTTAAAAAAATTAAGTTTGCCTCCCCATAAGGTCCCAATGTTAAATTTGGCCAAAATCGAAAAAAATTAATTTGACTTTTTCGACCCAAATTCGACGGAAACATCTTCTAGGGGTTCCTATTGGATAGTATCAACGCACACGGGGCCAAAAATTCAATTTTAAAAAATTAAGTTTGCCTCCCCATAAGGTCCCAATGTTAAATTTGGCCAAAATCGAAAAAAATTAATTTGACTTTTTCGACCCAAATTCGACGGAAACATCTTCTAGGGGTTCCTATTGGATAGTATCAACGCACACGGGGCCAAAAATTCAATTTTAAAAAAATTAAGTTTGCCTCCCCATAAGGTCCCAATGTTAAATTTGGCCAAAATCGAAAAAAATTAATTTGACTTTTTCGACCCAAATTCGACGGAAACATCTTCTAGGGGTTCCTATTGGATAGTATCAACGCACACGGGGCCAAAAATTCAATTTTAAAAAAATTAAGTTTGCCTCCCCATAAGGTCCCAATGTTAAATTTGGCCAAAATCGAAAAAAATTAATTTGACTTTTCGACCCAAATTCGACGGAAACATCTTCTAGGGGTTCCTATTGGATAGTATCAACGCACACGGGGCCAAAATTCAATTTTAAAAAAATTAAGTTTGCCTCCCCATAAGGTCCCAATGTTAAATTTGGCCAAAATCGAAAAAAATTAATTTGACTTTTTCGACCCAAATTCGACGGAAACATCTTCTAGGGGTTCCTATTGGATAGTATCAACGCACACGGGGCCAAAAATTCAATTTAAAAAAATTAAGTTTGCCTCCCCATAATGTCCCAATGTTAAATTTGGCCAAAATCGAAAAAAATTAATTTGACTTTTTCGACCCAAATTCGACGGAAACATCTTCTAGGGGTTCCTATTGGATAGTATCAACCGCACAATAAGGTCCCAATGTTAAATTTGGCCAAAATCGAAAAAAATTAATTTGACTTTTTCGACCCAAATTCGACGGAAACATCTTCTAGGGGTTCCTATTGGATAGTATCAACGCACACGGGGCCAAAAATTCAATTTTAAAAAAATTAAGTTTGCCTCCCCATAAGGTCCCAATGTTAAATTTGGCCAAAATCGAAAAAAATTAATTTGACTTTTTCGACCCAAATTCGACGGAAACATCTTCTAGGGGTTCCTATTGGATAGTATCAACGCACACGGGGCCAAAAATTCAATTTTAAAAAAATTAAGTTTGCCTCCCCATAAGGTCCCAATGTTAAATTTGGCCAAAATCGAAAAAAATTAATTTGACTTTTTCGACCCAAATTCGACGGAAACATCTTCTAGGGGTTCCTATTGGATAGTATCAACGCACACGGGGCCAAAAATTCAATTTTAAAAAAATTAAGTTTGCCTCCCCATAAGGTCCCAATGTTAAATTTGGCCAAAATCGAAAAAAATTAATTTGACTTTTTCGACCCAAATTCGACGGAAACATCTTCTAGGGGTTCCTATTGGATAGTATCAACGCACACGGGGCCAAAAATTCAATTTTAAAAAATTAAGTTTGCCTCCCCATAAGGTCCCAATGTTAAATTTGGCCAAAATCGAAAAAAATTAATTTGACTTTTTCGACCCAAATTCGACGGAAACATCTTCTAGGGGTTCCTATTGGATAGTATCAACGCACACGGGGCCAAAAATTCAATTTTAAAAAAATTAAGTTTGCCTCCCCATAAGGTCCCAATGTTAAATTTGGCCAAAATCGAAAAAAATTAATTTGACTTTTTCGACCCAAATTCGACGGAAACATCTTCTAGGGGTTCCTATTGGATAGTATCAACGCACACGGGGCCAAAAATTCAATTTTAAAAAAATTAAGTTTGCCTCCCCATAAGGTCCCAATGTTAAATTTGGCCAAAATCGAAAAAAATTAATTTGACTTTTTCGACCCAAATTCGACGGAAACATCTTCTAGGGGTTCCTATTGGATAGTATCAACGCACACGGGGCCAAAAATTCAATTTTAAAAAAATTAAGTTTGCCTCCCCATAAGGTCCCAATGTTAAATTTGGCCAAAATCGAAAAAAATTAATTTGACTTTTTCGACCCAAATTCGACGGAAACATCTTCTAGGGGTTCCTATTGGATAGTATCAACGCACACGGGGCCAAAAATTCAATTTTAAAAAAATTAAGTTTGCCTCCCCATAAGGTCCCAATGTTAAATTTGGCCAAAATCGAAAAAAATTAATTTGACTTTTTCGACCCAAATTCGACGGAAACATCTTCTAGGGGTTCCTATTGGATAGTATCAACGCACACGGGGCCAAAAATTCAATTTTAAAAAAATTAAGTTTGCCTCCCCATAAGGTCCCAATGTTAAATTTGGCCAAAATCGAAAAAAATTAATTTGACTTTTTCGACCCAAATTCGACGGAAACATCTTCTAGGGGTTCCTATTGGATAGTATCAACGCACACGGGGCCAAAAATTCAATTTTAAAAAAATTAAGTTTGCCTCCCCATAAGGTCCCAATGTTAAATTTGGCCAAAATCGAAAAAAATTAATTTGACTTTTTCGACCCAAATTCGACGGAAACATCTTCTAGGGGTTCCTATTGGATAGTATCAACGCACACGGGGCCAAAAATTCAATTTTAAAAAATTAAGTTTGCCTCCCCATAAGGTCCCAATGTTAAATTTGGCCAAAATCGAAAAAAATTAATTTGACTTTTTCGACCCAAATTCGACGGAAACATCTTCTAGGGGTTCCTATTGGATAGTATCAACGCACACGGGGCCAAAAATTCAATTTTAAAAAAATTAAGTTTGCCTCCCCATAAGGTCCCAATGTTAAATTTGGCCAAAATCGAAAAAAATTAATTTGACTTTTTCGACCCAAATTCGACGGAAACATCTTCTAGGGGTTCCTATTGGATAGTATCAACGCACACGGGGCCAAAAATTCAATTTTAAAAAAATTAAGTTTGCCTCCCCATAAGGTCCCAATGTTAAATTTGGCCAAAATCGAAAAAAATTAATTTGACTTTTTCGACCCAAATTCGACGGAAACATCTTCTAGGGGTTCCTATTGGATAGTATCAACGCACACGGGGCCAAAAATTCAATTTTAAAAAAATTAAGTTTGCCTCCCCATAAGGTCCCAATGTTAAATTTGGCCAAAATCGAAAAAAATTAATTTGACTTTTTCGACCCAAATTCGACGGAAACATCTTCTAGGGGTTCCTATTGGATAGTATCAACGCACACGGGGCCAAAAATTCAATTTTAAAAAAATTAAGTTTGCCTCCCCATAAGGTCCCAATGTTAAATTTGGCCAAAATCGAAAAAAATTAATTTGACTTTTTCGACCCAAATTCGACGGAAACATCTTCTAGGGGTTCCTATTGGATAGTATCAACGCACACGGGGCCAAAAATTCAATTTTAAAAAAATTAAGTTTGCCTCCCCATAAGGTCCCAATGTTAAATTTGGCCAAAATCGAAAAAAATTAATTTGACTTTTTCGACCCAAATTCGACGGAAACATCTTCTAGGGGTTCCTATTGGATAGTATCAACGCACACGGGGCCAAAAATTCAATTTTAAAAAAATTAAGTTTGCCTCCCCATAAGGTCCCAATGTTAAATTTGGCCAAAATCGAAAAAAATTAATTTGACTTTTTCGACCCAAATTCGACGGAAACATCTTCTAGGGGTTCCTATTGGATAGTATCAACGCACACGGGGCCAAAAATTCAATTTTAAAAAAATTAAGTTTGCCTCCCCATAAGGTCCCAATGTTAAATTTGGCCAAAATCGAAAAAAATTAATTTGACTTTTTCGACCCAAATTCGACGGAAACATCTTCTAGGGGTTCCTATTGGATAGTATCAACGCACACGGGGCCAAAAATTCAATTTTAAAAAAATTAAGTTTGCCTCCCCATAAGGTCCCAATGTTAAATTTGGCCAAAATCGAAAAAAATTAATTTGACTTTTTCGACCCAAATTCGACGGAAACATCTTCTAGGGGTTCCTATTGGATAGTATCAACGCACACGGGGCCAAAAATTCAATTTTAAAAAAATTAAGTTTGCCTCCCCATAAGGTCCCAATGTTAAATTTGGCCAAAATCGAAAAAAATTAATTTGACTTTTTCGACCCAAATTCGACGGAAACATCTTCTAGGGGTTCCTATTGGATAGTATCAACGCACACGGGGCCAAAAATTCAATTTTAAAAAAATTAAGTTTGCCTCCCCATAAGGTCCCAATGTTAAATTTGGCCAAAATCGAAAAAAATTAATTTGACTTTTTCGACCCAAATTCGACGGAAACATCTTCTAGGGGTTCCTATTGGATAGTATCAACGCACACGGGGCCAAAAATTCAATTTTAAAAAATTAAGTTTGCCTCCCCATAAGGTCCCAATGTTAAATTTGGCCAAAATCGAAAAAAATTAATTTGACTTTTTCGACCCAAATTCGACGGAAACATCTTCTAGGGGTTCCTATTGGATAGTATCAACGCACACGGGGCCAAAAATTCAATTTTAAAAAAATTAAGTTTGCCTCCCCATAAGGTCCCAATGTTAAATTTGGCCAAAATCGAAAAAAATTAATTTGACTTTTTCGACCCAAATTCGACGGAAACATCTTCTAGGGGTTCCTATTGGATAGTATCAACGCACACGGGGCCAAAAATTCAATTTTAAAAAAATTAAGTTTGCCTCCCCATAAGGTCCCAATGTTAAATTTGGCCAAAATCGAAAAAAATTAATTTGACTTTTTCGACCCAAATTCGACGGAAACATCTTCTAGGGGTTCCTATTGGATAGTATCAACGCACACGGGGCCAAAAATTCAATTTTAAAAAAATTAAGTTTGCCTCCCCATAAGGTCCCAATGTTAAATTTGGCCAAAATCGAAAAAAATTAATTTGACTTTTTCGACCCAAATTCGACGGAAACATCTTCTAGGGGTTCCTATTGGATAGTATCAACGCACACGGGGCCAAAAATTCAATTTTAAAAAAATTAAGTTTGCCTCCCCATAAGGTCCCAATGTTAAATTTGGCCAAAATCGAAAAAATTAATTTGACTTTTTCGACCCAAATTCGACGGAAACATCTTCTAGGGGTTCCTATTGGATAGTATCAACGCACACGGGGCCAAAAATTCAATTTTAAAAAAATTAAGTTTGCCTCCCCATAAGGTCCCAATGTTAAATTTGGCCAAAATCGAAAAAAATTAATTTGACTTTTTCGACCCAAATTCGACGGAAACATCTTCTAGGGGTTCCTATTGGATAGTATCAACGCACACGGGGCCAAAAATTCAATTTTAAAAAAATTAAGTTTGCCTCCCCATAAGGTCCCAATGTTAAATTTGGCCAAAATCGAAAAAAATTAATTTGACTTTTTCGACCCAAATTCGACGGAAACATCTTCTAGGGGTTCCTATTGGATAGTATCAACGCACACGGGGCCAAAAATTCAATTTTAAAAAAATTAAGTTTGCCTCCCCATAAGGTCCCAATGTTAAATTTGGCCAAAATCGAAAAAAATTAATTTGACTTTTTCGACCCAAATTCGACGGAAACATCTTCTAGGGGTTCCTATTGGATAGTATCAACGCACACGGGGCCAAAAATTCAATTTTAAAAAAATTAAGTTTGCCTCCCCATAAGGTCCCAATGTTAAATTTGGCCAAAATCGAAAAAAATTAATTTGACTTTTTCGACCCAAATTCGACGGAAACATCTTCTAGGGGTTCCTATTGGATAGTATCAACGCACACGGGGCCAAAAATTCAATTTTAAAAAAATTAAGTTTGCCTCCCCATAAGGTCCCAATGTTAAATTTGGCCAAAATCGAAAAAATTAATTTGACTTTTTCGACCCAAATTCGACGGAAACATCTTCTAGGGGTTCCTATTGGATAGTATCAACGCACACGGGGCCAAAAATTCAATTTTAAAAAAATTAAGTTTGCCTCCCCATAAGGTCCCAATGTTAAATTTGGCCAAAATCGAAAAAAATTAATTTGACTTTTTCGACCCAAATTCGACGGAAACATCTTCTAGGGGTTCCTATTGGATAGTATCAACGCACACGGGGCCAAAAATTCAATTTTAAAAAAATTAAGTTTGCCTCCCCATAAGGTCCCAATGTTAAATTTGGCCAAAATCGAAAAAAATTAATTTGACTTTTTCGACCCAAATTCGACGGAAACATCTTCTAGGGGTTCCTATTGGATAGTATCAACGCACACGGGGCCAAAAATTCAATTTTAAAAAATTAAGTTTGCCTCCCCATAAGGTCCCAATGTTAAATTTGGCCAAAATCGAAAAAAATTAATTTGACTTTTTCGACCCAAATTCGACGGAAACATCTTCTAGGGGTTCCTATTGGATAGTATCAACGCACACGGGGCCAAAAATTCAATTTTAAAAAAATTAAGTTTGCCTCCCCATAAGGTCCCAATGTTAAATTTGGCCAAAATCGAAAAAATTAATTTGACTTTTTCGACCCAAATTCGACGGAAACATCTTCTAGGGGTTCCTATTGGATAGTATCAACGCACACGGGGCCAAAAATTCAATTTTAAAAAAATTAAGTTTGCCTCCCCATAAGGTCCCAATGTTAAATTTGGCCAAAATCGAAAAAAATTAATTTGACTTTTTCGACCCAAATTCGACGGAAACATCTTCTAGGGGTTCCTATTGGATAGTATCAACGCACACGGGGCCAAAAATTCAATTTTAAAAAATTAAGTTTGCCTCCCCATAAGGTCCCAATGTTAAATTTGGCCAAAATCGAAAAAAATTAATTTGACTTTTTCGACCCAAATTCGACGGAAACATCTTCTAGGGGTTCCTATTGGATAGTATCAACGCACACGGGGCCAAAAATTCAATTTTAAAAAAATTAAGTTTGCCTCCCCATAAGGTCCCAATGTTAAATTTGGCCAAAATCGAAAAAAATTAATTTGACTTTTTCGACCCAAATTCGACGGAAACATCTTCTAGGGGTTCCTATTGGATAGTATCAACGCACACGGGGCCAAAAATTCAATTTTAAAAAAATTAAGTTTGCCTCCCCATAAGGTCCCAATGTTAAATTTGGCCAAAATCGAAAAAAATTAATTTGACTTTTTCGACCCAAATTCGACGGAAACATCTTCTAGGGGTTCCTATTGGATAGTATCAACGCACACGGGGCCAAAAATTCAATTTTAAAAAAATTAAGTTTGCCTCCCCATAAGGTCCCAATGTTAAATTTGGCCAAAATCGAAAAAAATTAATTTGACTTTTTCGACCCAAATTCGACGGAAACATCTTCTAGGGGTTCCTATTGGATAGTATCAACGCACACGGGGCCAAAAATTCAATTTTAAAAAATTAAGTTTGCCTCCCCATAAGGTCCCAATGTTAAATTTGGCCAAAATCGAAAAAAATTAATTTGACTTTTTCGACCCAAATTCGACGGAAACATCTTCTAGGGGTTCCTATTGGATAGTATCAACGCACACGGGGCCAAAAATTCAATTTTAAAAAAATTAAGTTTGCCTCCCCATAAGGTCCCAATGTTAAATTTGGCCAAAATCGAAAAAAATTAATTTGACTTTTTCGACCCAAATTCGACGGAAACATCTTCTAGGGGTTCCTATTGGATAGTATCAACGCACACGGGGCCAAAAATTCAATTTTAAAAAAATTAAGTTTGCCTCCCCATAAGGTCCCAATGTTAAATTTGGCCAAAATCGAAAAAAATTAATTTGACTTTTTCGACCCAAATTCGACGGAAACATCTTCTAGGGGTTCCTATTGGATAGTATCAACGCACACGGGGCCAAAAATTCAATTTTAAAAAAATTAAGTTTGCCTCCCCATAAGGTCCCAATGTTAAATTTGGCCAAAATCGAAAAAAATTAATTTGACTTTTTCGACCCAAATTCGACGGAAACATCTTCTAGGGGTTCCTATTGGATAGTATCAACGCACACGGGGCCAAAAATTCAATTTTAAAAAAATTAAGTTTGCCTCCCCATAAGGTCCCAATGTTAAATTTGGCCAAAATCGAAAAAAATTAATTTGACTTTTTCGACCCAAATTCGACGGAAACATCTTCTAGGGGTTCCTATTGGATAGTATCAACGCACACGGGGCCAAAAATTCAATTTTAAAAAAATTAAGTTTGCCTCCCCATAAGGTCCCAATGTTAAATTTGGCCAAAATCGAAAAAAATTAATTTGACTTTTTCGACCCAAATTCGACGGAAACATCTTCTAGGGGTTCCTATTGGATAGTATCAACGCACACGGGGCCAAAAATTCAATTTTAAAAAAATTAAGTTTGCCTCCCCATAAGGTCCCAATGTTAAATTTGGCCAAAATCGAAAAAAATTAATTTGACTTTTTCGACCCAAATTCGACGGAAACATCTTCTAGGGGTTCCTATTGGATAGTATCAACGCACACGGGGCCAAAAATTCAATTTTAAAAAAATTAAGTTTGCCTCCCCATAAGGTCCCAATGTTAAATTTGGCCAAAATCGAAAAAAATTAATTTGACTTTTTCGACCCAAATTCGACGGAAACATCTTCTAGGGGTTCCTATTGGATAGTATCAACGCACACGGGGCCAAAAATTCAATTTTAAAAAAATTAAGTTTGCCTCCCCATAAGGTCCCAATGTTAAATTTGGCCAAAATCGAAAAAAATTAATTTGACTTTTTCGACCCAAATTCGACGGAAACATCTTCTAGGGGTTCCTATTGGATAGTATCAACGCACACGGGGCCAAAAATTCAATTTTAAAAAAATTAAGTTTGCCTCCCCATAAGGTCCCAATGTTAAATTTGGCCAAAATCGAAAAAAATTAATTTGACTTTTTCGACCCAAATTCGACGGAAACATCTTCTAGGGGTTCCTATTGGATAGTATCAACGCACACGGGGCCAAAAATTCAATTTTAAAAAAATTAAGTTTGCCTCCCCATAAGGTCCCAATGTTAAATTTGGCCAAAATCGAAAAAAATTAATTTGACTTTTTCGACCCAAATTCGACGGAAACATCTTCTAGGGGTTCCTATTGGATAGTATCAACGCACACGGGGCCAAAAATTCAATTTTAAAAAATTAAGTTTGCCTCCCCATAAGGTCCCAATGTTAAATTTGGCCAAAATCGAAAAAAATTAATTTGACTTTTTCGACCCAAATTCGACGGAAACATCTTCTAGGGGTTCCTATTGGATAGTATCAACGCACACGGGGCCAAAAATTCAATTTTAAAAAAATTAAGTTTGCCTCCCCATAAGGTCCCAATGTTAAATTTGGCCAAAATCGAAAAAATTAATTTGACTTTTTCGACCCAAATTCGACGGAAACATCTTCTAGGGGTTCCTATTGGATAGTATCAACGCACACGGGGCCAAAAATTCAATTTTAAAAAAATTAAGTTTGCCTCCCCATAAGGTCCCAATGTTAAATTTGGCCAAAATCGAAAAAATTAATTTGACTTTTTCGACCCAAATTCGACGGAAACATCTTCTAGGGGTTCCTATTGGATAGTATCAACGCACACGGGGCCAAAAATTCAATTTTAAAAAAATTAAGTTTGCCTCCCCATAAGGTCCCAATGTTAAATTTGGCCAAAATCGAAAAAAATTAATTTGACTTTTTCGACCCAAATTCGACGGAAACATCTTCTAGGGGTTCCTATTGGATAGTATCAACGCACACGGGGCCAAAAATTCAATTTTAAAAAAATTAAGTTTGCCTCCCCATAAGGTCCCAATGTTAAATTTGGCCAAAATCGAAAAAAATTAATTTGACTTTTTCGACCCAAATTCGACGGAAACATCTTCTAGGGGTTCCTATTGGATAGTATCAACGCACACGGGGCCAAAAATTCAATTTTAAAAAATTAAGTTTGCCTCCCCATAAGGTCCCAATGTTAAATTTGGCCAAAATCGAAAAAATTAATTTGACTTTTTCGACCCAAATTCGACGGAAACATCTTCTAGGGGTTCCTATTGGATAGTATCAACGCACACGGGGCCAAAAATTCAATTTTAAAAAATTAAGTTTGCCTCCCCATAAGGTCCCAATGTTAAATTTGGCCAAAATCGAAAAAAATTAATTTGACTTTTTCGACCCAAATTCGACGGAAACATCTTCTAGGGGTTCCTATTGGATAGTATCAACGCACACGGGGCCAAAAATTCAATTTTAAAAAAATTAAGTTTGCCTCCCCATAAGGTCCCAATGTTAAATTTGGCCAAAATCGAAAAAAATTAATTTGACTTTTTCGACCCAAATTCGACGGAAACATCTTCTAGGGGTTCCTATTGGATAGTATCAACGCACACGGGGCCAAAAATTCAATTTTAAAAAAATTAAGTTTGCCTCCCCATAAGGTCCCAATGTTAAATTTGGCCAAAATCGAAAAAAATTAATTTGACTTTTTCGACCCAAATTCGACGGAAACATCTTCTAGGGGTTCCTATTGGATAGTATCAACGCACACGGGGCCAAAAATTCAATTTTAAAAAAATTAAGTTTGCCTCCCCATAAGGTCCCAATGTTAAATTTGGCCAAAATCGAAAAAAATTAATTTGACTTTTTCGACCCAAATTCGACGGAAACATCTTCTAGGGGTTCCTATTGGATAGTATCAACGCACACGGGGCCAAAAATTCAATTTTAAAAAATTAAGTTTGCCTCCCCATAAGGTCCCAATGTTAAATTTGGCCAAAATCGAAAAAAATTAATTTGACTTTTTCGACCCAAATTCGACGGAAACATCTTCTAGGGGTTCCTATTGGATAGTATCAACGCACACGGGGCCAAAAATTCAATTTTAAAAAAATTAAGTTTGCCTCCCCATAAGGTCCCAATGTTAAATTTGGCCAAAATCGAAAAAAATTAATTTGACTTTTTCGACCCAAATTCGACGGAAACATCTTCTAGGGGTTCCTATTGGATAGTATCAACGCACACGGGGCCAAAAATTCAATTTTAAAAAATTAAGTTTGCCTCCCCATAAGGTCCCAATGTTAAATTTGGCCAAAATCGAAAAAAATTAATTTGACTTTTTCGACCCAAATTCGACGGAAACATCTTCTAGGGGTTCCTATTGGATAGTATCAACGCACACGGGGCCAAAAATTCAATTTTAAAAAAATTAAGTTTGCCTCCCCATAAGGTCCCAATGTTAAATTTGGCCAAAATCGAAAAAATTAATTTGACTTTTTCGACCCAAATTCGACGGAAACATCTTCTAGGGGTTCCTATTGGATAGTATCAACGCACACGGGGCCAAAAATTCAATTTTAAAAAAATTAAGTTTGCCTCCCCATAAGGTCCCAATGTTAAATTTGGCCAAAATCGAAAAAATTAATTTGACTTTTTCGACCCAAATTCGACGGAAACATCTTCTAGGGGTTCCTATTGGATAGTATCAACGCACACGGGGCCAAAAATTCAATTTTAAAAAAATTAAGTTTGCCTCCCCATAAGGTCCCAATGTTAAATTTGGCCAAAATCGAAAAAATTAATTTGACTTTTTCGACCCAAATTCGACGGAAACATCTTCTAGGGGTTCCTATTGGATAGTATCAACGCACACGGGGCCAAAAATTCAATTTTAAAAAATTAAGTTTGCCTCCCCATAAGGTCCCAATGTTAAATTTGGCCAAAATCGAAAAAAATTAATTTGACTTTTTCGACCCAAATTCGACGGAAACATCTTCTAGGGGTTCCTATTGGATAGTATCAACGCACACGGGGCCAAAAATTCAATTTTAAAAAAATTAAGTTTGCCTCCCCATAAGGTCCCAATGTTAAATTTGGCCAAAATCGAAAAAAATTAATTTGACTTTTTCGACCCAAATTCGACGGAAACATCTTCTAGGGGTTCCTATTGGATAGTATCAACGCACACGGGGCCAAAAATTCAATTTTAAAAAAATTAAGTTTGCCTCCCCATAAGGTCCCAATGTTAAATTTGGCCAAAATCGAAAAAAATTAATTTGACTTTTTCGACCCAAATTCGACGGAAACATCTTCTAGGGGTTCCTATTGGATAGTATCAACGCACACGGGGCCAAAAATTCAATTTTAAAAAAATTAAGTTTGCCTCCCCATAAGGTCCCAATGTTAAATTTGGCCAAAATCGAAAAAAATTAATTTGACTTTTTCGACCCAAATTCGACGGAAACATCTTCTAGGGGTTCCTATTGGATAGTATCAACGCACACGGGGCCAAAAATTCAATTTTAAAAAAATTAAGTTTGCCTCCCCATAAGGTCCCAATGTTAAATTTGGCCAAAATCGAAAAAAATTAATTTGACTTTTTCGACCCAAATTCGACGGAAACATCTTCTAGGGGTTCCTATTGGATAGTATCAACGCACACGGGGCCAAAAATTCAATTTTAAAAAAATTAAGTTTGCCTCCCCATAAGGTCCCAATGTTAAATTTGGCCAAAATCGAAAAAAATTAATTTGACTTTTTCGACCCAAATTCGACGGAAACATCTTCTAGGGGTTCCTATTGGATAGTATCAACGCACACGGGGCCAAAAATTCAATTTTAAAAAAATTAAGTTTGCCTCCCCATAAGGTCCCAATGTTAAATTTGGCCAAAATCGAAAAAAATTAATTTGACTTTTTCGACCCAAATTCGACGGAAACATCTTCTAGGGGTTCCTATTGGATAGTATCAACGCACACGGGGCCAAAAATTCAATTTTAAAAAAATTAAGTTTGCCTCCCCATAAGGTCCCAATGTTAAATTTGGCCAAAATCGAAAAAATTAATTTGACTTTTTCGACCCAAATTCGACGGAAACATCTTCTAGGGGTTCCTATTGGATAGTATCAACGCACACGGGGCCAAAAATTCAATTTTAAAAAAATTAAGTTTGCCTCCCCATAAGGTCCCAATGTTAAATTTGGCCAAAATCGAAAAAAATTAATTTGACTTTTTCGACCCAAATTCGACGGAAACATCTTCTAGGGGTTCCTATTGGATAGTATCAACGCACACGGGGCCAAAAATTCAATTTTAAAAAAATTAAGTTTGCCTCCCCATAAGGTCCCAATGTTAAATTTGGCCAAAATCGAAAAAAATTAATTTGACTTTTTCGACCCAAATTCGACGGAAACATCTTCTAGGGGTTCCTATTGGATAGTATCAACGCACACGGGGCCAAAAATTCAATTTTAAAAAATTAAGTTTGCCTCCCCATAAGGTCCCAATGTTAAATTTGGCCAAAATCGAAAAAAATTAATTTGACTTTTTCGACCCAAATTCGACGGAAACATCTTCTAGGGGTTCCTATTGGATAGTATCAACGCACACGGGGCCAAAAATTCAATTTTAAAAAAATTAAGTTTGCCTCCCCATAAGGTCCCAATGTTAAATTTGGCCAAAATCGAAAAAAATTAATTTGACTTTTTCGACCCAAATTCGACGGAAACATCTTCTAGGGGTTCCTATTGGATAGTATCAACGCACACGGGGCCAAAAATTCAATTTTAAAAAAATTAAGTTTGCCTCCCCATAAGGTCCCAATGTTAAATTTGGCCAAAATCGAAAAAAATTAATTTGACTTTTTCGACCCAAATTCGACGGAAACATCTTCTAGGGGTTCCTATTGGATAGTATCAACGCACACGGGGCCAAAAATTCAATTTTAAAAAAATTAAGTTTGCCTCCCCATAAGGTCCCAATGTTAAATTTGGCCAAAATCGAAAAAAATTAATTTGACTTTTTCGACCCAAATTCGACGGAAACATCTTCTAGGGGTTCCTATTGGATAGTATCAACGCACACGGGGCCAAAAATTCAATTTTAAAAAAATTAAGTTTGCCTCCCCATAAGGTCCCAATGTTAAATTTGGCCAAAATCGAAAAAAATTAATTTGACTTTTTCGACCCAAATTCGACGGAAACATCTTCTAGGGGTTCCTATTGGATAGTATCAACGCACACGGGGCCAAAAATTCAATTTTAAAAAAATTAAGTTTGCCTCCCCATAAGGTCCCAATGTTAAATTTGGCCAAAATCGAAAAAAATTAATTTGACTTTTTCGACCCAAATTCGACGGAAACATCTTCTAGGGGTTCCTATTGGATAGTATCAACGCACACGGGGCCAAAAATTCAATTTTAAAAAATTAAGTTTGCCTCCCCATAAGGTCCCAATGTTAAATTTGGCCAAAATCGAAAAAAATTAATTTGACTTTTTCGACCCAAATTCGACGGAAACATCTTCTAGGGGTTCCTATTGGATAGTATCAACGCACACGGGGCCAAAAATTCAATTTTAAAAAAATTAAGTTTGCCTCCCCATAAGGTCCCAATGTTAAATTTGGCCAAAATCGAAAAAAATTAATTTGACTTTTTCGACCCAAATTCGACGGAAACATCTTCTAGGGGTTCCTATTGGATAGTATCAACGCACACGGGGCCAAAAATTCAATTTTAAAAAATTAAGTTTGCCTCCCCATAAGGTCCCAATGTTAAATTTGGCCAAAATCGAAAAAAATTAATTTGACTTTTTCGACCCAAATTCGACGGAAACATCTTCTAGGGGTTCCTATTGGATAGTATCAACGCACACGGGGCCAAAAATTCAATTTTAAAAAATTAAGTTTGCCTCCCCATAAGGTCCCAATGTTAAATTTGGCCAAAATCGAAAAAAATTAATTTGACTTTTTCGACCCAAATTCGACGGAAACATCTTCTAGGGGTTCCTATTGGATAGTATCAACGCACACGGGGCCAAAAATTCAATTTTAAAAAATTAAGTTTGCCTCCCCATAAGGTCCCAATGTTAAATTTGGCCAAAATCGAAAAAATTAATTTGACTTTTTCGACCCAAATTCGACGGAAACATCTTCTAGGGGTTCCTATTGGATAGTATCAACGCACACGGGGCCAAAAATTCAATTTTAAAAAAATTAAGTTTGCCTCCCCATAAGGTCCCAATGTTAAATTTGGCCAAAATCGAAAAAAATTAATTTGACTTTTTCGACCCAAATTCGACGGAAACATCTTCTAGGGGTTCCTATTGGATAGTATCAACGCACACGGGGCCAAAAATTCAATTTTAAAAAATTAAGTTTGCCTCCCCATAAGGTCCCAATGTTAAATTTGGCCAAAATCGAAAAAATTAATTTGACTTTTTCGACCCAAATTCGACGGAAACATCTTCTAGGGGTTCCTATTGGATAGTATCAACGCACACGGGGCCAAAAATTCAATTTTAAAAAATTAAGTTTGCCTCCCCATAAGGTCCCAATGTTAAATTTGGCCAAAATCGAAAAAAATTAATTTGACTTTTTCGACCCAAATTCGACGGAAACATCTTCTAGGGGTTCCTATTGGATAGTATCAACGCACACGGGGCCAAAAATTCAATTTTAAAAAAATTAAGTTTGCCTCCCCATAAGGTCCCAATGTTAAATTTGGCCAAAATCGAAAAAAATTAATTTGACTTTTTCGACCCAAATTCGACGGAAACATCTTCTAGGGGTTCCTATTGGATAGTATCAACGCACACGGGGCCAAAAATTCAATTTTAAAAAATTAAGTTTGCCTCCCCATAAGGTCCCAATGTTAAATTTGGCCAAAATCGAAAAAATTAATTTGACTTTTTCGACCCAAATTCGACGGAAACATCTTCTAGGGGTTCCTATTGGATAGTATCAACGCACACGGGGCCAAAAATTCAATTTTAAAAAAATTAAGTTTGCCTCCCCATAAGGTCCCAATGTTAAATTTGGCCAAAATCGAAAAAAATTAATTTGACTTTTTCGACCCAAATTCGACGGAAACATCTTCTAGGGGTTCCTATTGGATAGTATCAACGCACACGGGGCCAAAAATTCAATTTTAAAAAAATTAAGTTTGCCTCCCCATAAGGTCCCAATGTTAAATTTGGCCAAAATCGAAAAAAATTAATTTGACTTTTTCGACCCAAATTCGACGGAAACATCTTCTAGGGGTTCCTATTGGATAGTATCAACGCACACGGGGCCAAAAATTCAATTTTAAAAAAATTAAGTTTGCCTCCCCATAAGGTCCCAATGTTAAATTTGGCCAAAATCGAAAAAAATTAATTTGACTTTTTCGACCCAAATTCGACGGAAACATCTTCTAGGGGTTCCTATTGGATAGTATCAACGCACACGGGGCCAAAAATTCAATTTTAAAAAAATTAAGTTTGCCTCCCCATAAGGTCCCAATGTTAAATTTGGCCAAAATCGAAAAAATTAATTTGACTTTTTCGACCCAAATTCGACGGAAACATCTTCTAGGGGTTCCTATTGGATAGTATCAACGCACACGGGGCCAAAAATTCAATTTTAAAAAAATTAAGTTTGCCTCCCCATAAGGTCCCAATGTTAAATTTGGCCAAAATCGAAAAAAATTAATTTGACTTTTTCGACCCAAATTCGACGGAAACATCTTCTAGGGGTTCCTATTGGATAGTATCAACGCACACGGGGCCAAAAATTCAATTTTAAAAAAATTAAGTTTGCCTCCCCATAAGGTCCCAATGTTAAATTTGGCCAAAATCGAAAAAAATTAATTTGACTTTTTCGACCCAAATTCGACGGAAACATCTTCTAGGGGTTCCTATTGGATAGTATCAACGCACACGGGGCCAAAAATTCAATTTTAAAAAAATTAAGTTTGCCTCCCCATAAGGTCCCAATGTTAAATTTGGCCAAAATCGAAAAAAATTAATTTGACTTTTTCGACCAAATTCGACGGAAACATCTTCTAGGGGTTCCTATTGGATAGTA
>BQMI01000525.1:0-45548 GCA_026005395.1 Asobara japonica
TTGGTGCCCCACTCTCTGCCCCCCAATTTTCGTGCCCCCCGATTTTTGGGCCCCTCGATTTTTGGGCCCCCCGATATTGGTGCCCCCCGCTTTGTAGGCCCCCCGATTTTTCTGCCTTTTCATTTTTGGGACCGCCGATTTGTGGGCCCACAGATTTTTGTGCCCTCTCACTCTTGGGCCCCCCCATTTTGGTGCCCGACTCTCTGCCCCCCAATTGTTGGGCCGCCCGATTTTTGTGCCCCAACCGCTGCCCCCCAATTTTGGTACCCCACTCGCTGCCCCCCAATTTTTGTACCCCACTCGCTCCCCCCCGATTTTTGTGCCCTCCGATTTGTGGGCCCCACCCGCTGCCCCCCAAATTTGTGCCTCAACCGCTGCCCCCAATTTTGGTGCCCCACTCTCCCCCCAATTTTTGTGCCTCACCCGCTGCCCCTCAATTTTTGTGGCCCAACCGGTGCCCCCCAATTTTTGTGCCCCACCCGCTACGCCCCAATTTTTGTGCCCCAACCGCTGCTTCCCAATTTTGGCGCCCCACGCTCTGCCCGCCCATTTTTGTGCCCCCTGATGGTTGGGCCCCGCGATTGTGGTGCCCCTCGATTTGTGGGCCCCCCGATTTTTGGGCACTCGATTTTTGTGCCCCCCAATTTTGGTGCCCCACTCTCTGCGGGCCAATTTTTGTGCCCGCCGATTTTTATGCCCCACCCGCTGCCCCCCATTTTTGTGCCCCCTGATTGTTGGGCCCCCCGATTTTTGGGCCCCCCATTTTTGTGCCCTCCCATTTTTGTGCCCCCCGATTTGTGTGCCCCACCTACTGCCCCACAATTCTTGGGCCCCTCGATTTTTGGGCCCCCCGATATTTGTGCCCCTCTATTTTTGCCCCCCCCCCCCGATTTGTGGGCCCCCCCATTTTTGGGCCCCTGGATTTTTGTGCCCCCCGATTTTTGGGCCCCCCGAATTTTGGGCCCTTCGATTTTTGTGCCCCCCGACATTTGTGCCCCCCGATTTGTGGGCCCACAGATTTTTGTGCCCCCCGATTTGTGGACCCCCCGATGTTTGGGCCCCCCCATTTTTGGGCCCCCGAATTTTGATACCCCACTCGCTGCCCCCGATTTTTGTGCCCCACTCTCTACCCCCCAAATTTCTGTACGCCACCCGCTGCCCCCCAATTTTGGTGCCCCACTCGCAGCCCCCCCGAATTTTGGGCCCCTCGATTTTTGGGCCCCCCGATTGTTGTGCCCCCCGATTTTTGGGCCCCCCGATATTTGTGCCCCCCGATTTGTGGGCCCACAGATTTGTGTGCCCTCCCATTTTTTTGCCCCCCAATTTTGGTGCCCACTCGCTGCCCCCCAATTTTTGTACCCCACTCGCTGCCCCCGATTTTTGTGCCCCCGATTTTTGTGCCCCCCGATTTTTGGGCCCCCCGATTGTTGTGCCCCCCTATTTGTCGACCCCCCGATTTTTGGGCCCCCCGATTTTTGTGCCCCCCGATTGTTGTGCCTCCCGATTTTTGGGCACTTCATTTTTGTGCCCCCCAATTTTGGTGCCCCACTCTTTGCCCCCCAATCTTTGTGGCGCACCTTCTGCCCCCCAATTTTTGTGCCCCACTCTGCGCCCCCCAATTTTTGTGCCGCACTCTCTGCCTCCCAATTTTTGTGCCCCACTCGCTGCCCCCCGATTTTTGTACCCCACTCGCTGCCCCCCGATTTTGGTGCCCCACTCTCTGCCCCCCAATTTTTGCGCCTCACTCACTACCCCCCAGTCTTTGTGCCCCACGTTCTGCCCCCCAATTTTTGTGCCCCACTCTCTGCCCCCCAATTTTTGTGCCCCACCCGCTGCCCCCCAATTTTGGTGCCCCACTCGCTGCCCCCCAAGCTTTGAGACCCACTCTCTGCCCCCCAATTTTTGTACCCCTGTCTCAGCCCCCCAATTTTTCTGCCCCACTCCCTGCCCCCCAATTTTTGCGCCCCACCCGCTGCCCCCCAATTTTGGTGCCCCACTCGCTGCCCCCCAATCTTTGTGCCCCACTCCCTGCCCCCCAATTTTCGTGCCCCACTCGCTGCCTCCCAATCTTTGTGCCCCACTCTCTGCCCCCCATTTTTTTTCTGCCCTACTCCCTGCCCCCCAATTTTTGTGCCGCAGTCGCTGCCCCCCAATTTTTGTGCCCCACCCGCTACGCCCCAATTTTTGTGCCCCAACCGCTGCTTCCCAATTTTGGCGCCCCACGCTCTGCCCGCCCATTTTTGTGCCCCCTGATGGTTGGGCCCCGCGATTGTGGTGCCCCTCGATTTGTGGGCCCCCCGATTTTTGGGCACTCGATTTTTGTGCCCCCCAATTTTGGTGCCCCACTCTCTGCGGGCCAATTTTTGTGCCCGCCGATTTTTATGCCCCACCCGCTGCCCCCCATTTTTGTGCCCCCTGATTGTTGGGCCCCCCGATTTTTGGGCCCCCCATTTTTGTGCCCTCCCATTTTTGTGCCCCCCGATTTGTGTGCCCCACCTACTGCCCCACAATTCTTGGGCCCCTCGATTTTTGGGCCCCCCGATATTTGTGCCCCTCTATTTTTGCCCCCCCCCCCCCGATTTGTGGGCCCCCCCATTTTTGGGCCCCTGGATTTTTGTGCCCCCCGATTTTTGGGCCCCCCGAATTTTGGGCCCTTCGATTTTTGTGCCCCCCGACATTTGTGCCCCCCGATTTGTGGGCCCACAGATTTTTGTGCCCCCCGATTTGTGGACCCCCCGATGTTTGGGCCCCCCCATTTTTGGGCCCCCGAATTTTGATACCCCACTCGCTGCCCCCGATTTTTGTGCCCCACTCTCTACCCCCCAAATTTCTGTACGCCACCCGCTGCCCCCCAATTTTGGTGCCCCACTCGCAGCCCCCCCGAATTTTGGGCCCCTCGATTTTTGGGCCCCCCGATTGTTGTGCCCCCCGATTTTTGGGCCCCCCGATATTTGTGCCCCTCTATTTTTGCCCCCCCCCCCCGATTTGTGGGCCCCCCCATTTTTGGGCCCCTGGATTTTTGTGCCCCCCGATTCTTGGGCCCCTCGATTTTTGGGCCCCCCGATATTTGTGCCCCTCTATTTTTGCCCCCCCCCCCCGATTTGTGGGCCCCCCCATTTTTGGGCCCCTGGATTGTTGGGCCCCCCGATTTTTGGGCCCCCCATTTTTGTGCCCTCCCATTTTTGTGCCCCCCAATTTTTGTGCCCCACTCTGCGCCCCCCAATTTTTGTGCCGCACTCTCTGCCTCCCAATTTTTGTGCCCCACTCGCTGCCCCCCGATTTTTGTACCCCACTCGCTGCCCCCCGATTTTTGTGCCCCACTCTCTGCCCCCCAATTTTTGTGCCCCACTCACTGCCCCCCAGTCTTTGTGCTCCCCGTTCTGCCCCCCAATTTTTGTGCCCCACTCTCTGCCCCCCAATTTTTGTGCCCCACCCGCTGCCCCCCAATTTTGGTGCCCCACTCGCTGCCCCCCAATCTTTGTGACCCACTCTCTGCCCCCCAATTTTTGTACCCCACTCTCAGCCCCCCAATTTTTCTGCCCCACTCCCTGCCCCCCAATTTTTGTGCCCCACCCGCTGCCCCCCAATTTTTGTGCCCCACTCGCTGCCCCCCAATTTTTGTGCCCCACTCCCTGCCCCCCAATTTTCGTGCCCCACTCGCTGCCTCCCAATCTTTGTGCCCCACTCTCTGCCCCCCATTTTTTTTCTGCCCTACTCCCTGCCCCCCAATTTTTGTGCCGCACTCGCTGCCCCCCGATTTTTGGGCCCCACTCGCTGCCCCCCAATTTTTGTGCCCCACTCTCTGCCCCCCAATCTTTGTGCCCCACATTCTGCCCCCCGATTTTTGTGCCCCCCGTGTCTGGGTCCCCCCGATTTTAGTGCCCCACTCTCGGCCCCCCAATTTTTGTGCCCCACTCTCTGCCCTCCAAATTTTTGTGCCCCACTCTTTGCCCCCCAATCTTTGTGGCGCACCTTCTGCCCCCCAATTTTTGTGCCCCACTCTGCGCCCCCCAATTTTTGTGCCGCACTCTCTGCCTCCCGATTTTTAACCCCCCACACTTTTGGGCCCCCCGAATTTTGGGCCCTTCGATTTTTGTGCCCCCCGATTTGTGGGCTCACAGATTTTTGTGCCCTCCCATTTTTGGGGCCCCCAATTTTGGTGCCCCACTCTCTGCCCCCCAATTTTTATGCCCCCCCGATTTTTGACATCCCGCACTTCTGTGCCCCCCGATTTGTGGGCCCCCCGATTTTTGGGCCCCCCGAATTTTGGGCCCCTCGATTTTTGTGCCGTACCATTTTTGGGACCCCCGATTTGTGTGCCCCACCCGCTGCCACCCACTTTTGGTGCCCCACTCGCTGCCCCCCGATTTTTAACCCCCCACACTTTTGTGCCCCCCGATTTGTGGACCCCCGGATTTTTGGTCTCCCCGATTGTTGTGCCACCCGATTTGTGGACCCCCCGATGTTTGGGCCCCCCCATTTTTGGGCCCCCGAATTTTGATACCCCACTCGCTGCCCCCGATTTTTGTGCCCCACTCTCTACCCCCCAAATTTCTGTACGCCACCCGCTGCCCCCCAATTTTGGTGCCCCACTCGCAGCCCCCCCGATTTGTGGGCCCCCCGATTTTTGGGCCCCCCGAATTTTGGGCCCCTCGATTTTTGTGCCGTACCATTTTTGGGACCCCCAATTTCTGTGCCCCACCCGCTGCCACCCACTTTTGGTGCCCCACTCGCTGCCCCTCAATTTTGGTGCCCCACTCGCTGGCCCCCAATTTTTGTACCCCACTCGCTGCCCCCCGATTTGTGGGCCCACAGATTTTTGTGCCCTCCCATTTTTGGGCCCCCCAATTTTGGTGCCCACTCGCTGCCCCCCAATTTTTGTACCCCACTCACAGCCCCCCGATTTTTGTGGCCCATTCGTTGCCCCCCAATGTTTGTGCCCCACTCCCTGCCCCCCGATTTTTGGGCCCCACTCGATGCCCCCCAATTTTTGTGCCCCACTCACTGCCCCCATTTTTTTTCTGCCCTACTCCCTGCCCCCCAATTTTTGTGCCCCACCCGCTGCCCCCCAATCTTTGTGCCCCACTCTCTGCCCCCATTTTTGTGCCCTACTCGCTGCCCCCCGTTTTTTGTACCCCACTCGCTGCCCCCCAATTTTTGTCCCCCATTCGCTGCCGCCCAATTTTTGTGCCCCATTCGTTGCCCCCCAATGTTTGTGCCCCACTCCCTGCCCCCCGATTTTTGGGCCCCACTCGATGCCCCCCAATTTTTGTGCGCCACTCGCTGCCCGCCAATTTTTGGGCGCCCCGGTTTTTGCGCCCCCCGCTTTTTGTGCCCCCGATTTCTGGGCCCACCGATCTTTGCGCCCCCCGATTTTTGTGCCCCGTGATTTTTTGTGCCTTGTTCGCTGCCCCCCAAATTTGTGCTACAGTCGCTGCCTCCCAATTTTGGTGCCCCACTCTCTGCCCCCCAATTTTTGTGCCCCACCCGCTGCCCCCCAATTTTGGTGCCCCACTCGCTGCCCCCCAATCTTTGTGCCCCACTCTCTGCCCCCCAATTTTTGTACCCCACTCTCTGCCCCCCAATTTTTCTGCCCCACTCCCTGCCCCCCAATTTTTGTGCCCCACCCGCTGCCCCCCAATTTTTGTGCCCCACTCGCTGCCTCCCAATCTTTGTGCCCCACTCTCTGCCCCCCATTTTTTTTCTGCCCTACTCCCTGCCCCCCAATTTTTGTGCCCCACCCGCTGCCCCCCAATTTTGGTGCCCCACTCGCTGCCTCCCAATCTTTGTGCCCCACTCTCTGCCCCCATTTTTGTGCCCTACTCGCTGCCCCCCGATTTTTGTACCCCACTCGCTGCCCCCCGATTTTTGTCCCCCATTCGCTGCCGCCCAATTTTTGTGCCCCATTCGTTGCCCCCCAATGTTTGTGTCCCACTCCCTGCCCCCCAATTTTTTCGCCCCACGCCCTGCCCCCCAATTTTTCTGCCCCAGTCCTTGTGCCCCATGTTCTGCCCGCCAATTTTTGTGCCCCACTCGCTGCCCCCCGATTTTTGGGCCCCACTCGATGCCCCCCAATTTTTGTGCGCCACTCTCTGCCCGCCAATTTTTGGGCGCCCCGGTTTTTGCGCCCCCCGATTTTTGTGCCCCCGATTTGTGGGCCCCCCGATTTTTGGGCCCCCCGAATTTTGGGCCCCCCGATTTTCGTGCCCCCGAATTTTTGTGCCCCCCGATTTTTGGGCCTCCCGATTGTGGTGCCCCCCGATTTGTGGACCCCCCGATTTTTGGGCTCCCCGATTTTTGTGCCCCCCGATTTTTGCGCCCCCCAATTGTTGTGCCTCCCGATTTGTGGACCCCCCCGATTTTTGGGCCCCCCGAATTTTGGGCCCTTCGATTTTTGTGCCCCCCGATTTGTGGGCTCACAGATTTTTGTGCCCTCCCATTTTTGGGGCCCCCAATTTTGGTGCCCCACTCTCTGCCCCCCAATTTTTATGCCCCCCCGATTTTTGACATCCCGCACTTTTGTGCCCCCCGATTTGTGGGCCCCCGGATTTTTGGGCCCCCCGAATTTTGGGCCCCTCGATTTTTGTGCCGTACCATTTTTGGGACCCCCGATTTTTGTGCCCCACCCGCTGCCACCCACTTTTGGTGCCCCACTCGCTGCCCCCCGATTTTTAACCCCCCACACTTTTGTGCCCCCCCGGATTTTTGTTCTCCCCGATTGTTGTGCCACCCGATTTGTGGACCCCCCGATTTTTGTGCCCCCAATTTCTGTGCCCCACCCGCTGCCACCCACTTTTGGTGCCCCACTCGCTGCCCCGCAATTTTTGTGCCCCACTCGCTGGCCCCCAATATTTGTACCCCACCTGCTGCGCCCCAATTTTTGTGCCCCAACCGCTGCCCCTGAATTTTGGTGCCCCACTCGCTGGCCCCCAATTTTTGTACCCCACTCGCTGCCCCCCGATTTGTGGGCCCACAGATTTTTGTGCCCTCCCATTTTTGGGCCCCCCAATTTTGGTGCCCACTCGCTGCCCCCCAATTTTTGTACCCCACTCACAGCCCCCCGATTTTTGTGGCCCCCGATTGTTGTGGCACCCGATTTGTGGACCCCCCGATTTTTGGTCCCCCCGATTTTTGGGCCCCCCAATTTTTGTGCCCAACTCGCTGCCCCCGGATTTTTGTGCCCCACGCACTGCCCCCCAATTTTTGTGCTCCCCGATTTTTGAGCCCCCCGATTTTTGGGCCCCCCGAATTTTGGGCCCTTCAATTTTTGGGCCCCCCGATATTTGTGCCCCTCGATTTGTGGGCCCACCGATTTTTGTGCCCTCCTATTTTTGGGCCCCCCAATTTTGGTGCCCCACTCTCTGCCCCCCAATTTTTGCCCCCCGATTTTTGTGCGCCCCAATTTTGGTGCCCCACTCTCTGCCCCCCGATTTTTGGGCTCCCCGATTTTTGGTCCCCCCGATTTTTGGACCCCCCAATTTTTATGCCCCACTCGCGGCCCCCGATTTTTGTGCCCCACTCTGCCCCCCCACCCCAATTTTTGTGCTCCCCGAGTTTGGTGCCCCACTCTCTGCCCCCCGATTTTTGGGACCCCCGAATTTTGGGCCCCTCGATTTTTGGGACCCCCGAATTTTGGGCCCCTCGATTTTTGGGCCCCCCGATATTTGTGCCCCCCGATTTGTGGGCCGACCGGTTTTTGTGCCCTCCCATTTTTGGGCCCCCCAATTTTGGTGCCCCAATCTCTGCCCCCCCATTTTTGTCTCCCAGATTGTTGGGCCCACAGATTTTTGTGCCCTCCCATTTTTGGGCCCCCCAATTTTGGTGCCCACTCGCTGCCCCCCAATTTTTGTACCCCACTCGCTGCCCCCCGATTTGTGGGCCCACAGATTTTTGTGCCCTCCCATTTTTGGGCCCCCCGATTTTGGTGCCCACTCGCTGCCCCCCAATTTTTGTGCCCCACTCGCTGCCCCCCGATTTTTGTGCCCCACTCTGCCCCCCCCCCCCCCCAATTTTTGTGCTCCCCGAATTTTGAGCCCCCCCATTTTTGTGCCTCCCAATTTTTGGGCCCCACCCGCTGCCTCCCAATTTTTGAGCCCTCACCGCTGCCCCCCAATTTTGGTGCCCCACTCTCCCCCCAATTTTTGTGCCCCACTCGCTGCCCCCCGATTTTTGTGCCACACCCGCTGCCACCCAATTTTTGAGCCCTCACCGCTGCCCCCCAATTTTGGTGCCCCACTCTCCCCCCAATTTTTGTGCCCCACTCGCTGCCCCCCAATTTTTGTACCCCACTCGCTGCCCCCCGATTTTTGTGCCCCCCGATTTTTGGGCCCCCCAATTTTTGTGCCCCACTCGCTGCCCCCCAATTTTCGTGCCCCACTCGCTGCCCCCCAATTTTCGTGCCCCACTCGCTGCCCCCCGATTTTGTGCCCCACTCTGCCCCCCCCCAATTTTTGTGCTCCCCGATTTTTGGGCCCGCCGATTTTTGGGCCCGCCGATTTTTGGGACCCCCGAATTTTGGGTCCCTCGATTTTTGGGCCCCCCGATATTTGTGCCCCCCGATATGTGGGCCCACCGGTTTTTGTGCCCTCCCATTTTTGGGCCCCCCAATTTTGGTGCCCCACTCTCTGCCCCCCAATTTTTGTCCCCCCGATTGTTGGGCCCACAGATTTTTGTGCCCTCCCATTTTTGGGCCCCCCAATTTTGGTGCCCCACTCGCTGACTCCCCAATTTTTGTGCCCCAACCGCTGCCCCTCAATTTTTGTGCCCCACTCGCTGCCCCCCAATTTTCGTGCCCCACTCGCTGCCCCCCCCCCCAATTTTTGTGCTCCACGATTTTTGGGCCCCCCGAATTTTGGGCCCTTCTATTTTTGGGCCCCCCGATATTTGTGCCCCCCGATTTGTGGCCCCGCGATTTTTGGGTCCCCCGATTTTTGGGCCCCCCGAATTTTGGGCCCCTCGATTTTTGGGCCCCCCGATATTTGTGCCCCCCCCATTTGTGGCCCCACATATTTTTGCGCCCTTCCATTTTTGGGCCCCCCAATTTTGGTGCCCCACTCTCTGCCCCCCAATTTTCGTGCCCCCCGATTTTTGGGCCCCTCAATTTTTGGGCCCCCCGATATTGGTGCCCCCCGCTTTGTAGGCCCCCCGATTTTTCTGCCTTCCCATTTTTGGGACCCCCGATTTGTGGGCCCACAGATTTTTGTGCCCTCCCATTTTTGGGCCCCCCAATTTTTGTACCCCACTCGCTGCCCCCCGATTGTTGTACCCCCCGATTTTTGGGCCCCCCGATATTTGTGCCCCCTGATTGGAGGGCCCCCCGATTTTTGGGTCCCCCCCATTTGTGTGCCCCCCGATTTGTGGGCCCACCGATTTTTGTGCCCTCCCATTCTTGGGCCCCCCCATTTTGGTGCCCCACTCTCTGCCCCCCAATTGTTGGGCCCCCCGATTTTTGTGCCCCAACCGCTGCCCCCCAATTTTGGTACCCCACTCGCTGCCCCCCAATTTTTGTACCCCACTCGCTCCCCCCCGATTTTTGTGCCCCCCAATTTTTGGGCCCCACCCGCTGCCCCCAAATTTGTGCCTCAACCGCTGCCCCCAATTTTGGTGCCCCACTCTCCCCCCAATTTTTGTGCCTCACCCGCTGCCCCTCAATTTTTGTGGCCCAACCGGTGCCCCCCAATTTTTGTGCCCCACCCGCTGCGCCCCAACCGCTGCCTCCCAATTTTGGCGCCCCACGCTCTGCCCGCCCATTTTTGTGCCCCCTGATTGTTGGGCCCCGCGATTGTGGCGCCCCTCGATTTGTGGGCCCCCCGATTTTTGGGCACCCGATTTTTGTGTCCCCCAATTTTGGTGCCCCACTCTCTGCGGGCCAATTTTTGTGCCCCCCGATTTTTATGCCCCACCCGCTGCCCCCCATTTTTGTGCCCCCTGATTGTTGGGCCCCCCGATTTTTGGGCCCCTCATTTTTGTGCCCCCCGATTTTTGTGCCCCCCAATTTGTGTGCCCCACCTGCTGCCCCACAATTCTTGGGCCCCTCGATTTTTGGGCCCCCCGATATTTGTGCCTCTCTATTTTTGCCCCCCCCCCCGATTTTTGGACCGCCCGATATTTGTGCCCCCCGAATTTTGGGCCCCTCGATTTTTGGGCCCCCGATATTTGTGCCCCCCGATTTGTGGCCCCCTGATTTTTGTGCCTTCCCCTTTTTGGGACCACCGATTTGTAGGCCCACCGATTTTTGTGCCCTCCCATTTTTGGGCCCCCCAATTTTGGTGCCCACTCGCTGCCCCCCGATTTTTGGGCCCCCCGATATTTGTGCCCCCCGATTTTTGGGCCCCCCGATATTTGTGCCCCCCGATTTGTGGGCCCACAGATTTGTGTGCCCTCCCATTTTTTGGACCCCCAATTTTGGTGCCCACTCGCTGCCCCCCAATTTTTGTACCCCACTCGCTGCCCCCGATTTTTGTGCACCCGATTTTTGGGCCTCCCGATTTTTGGGCACTTCATTTTTGTGCCCCCCAATTTTGGTGCCCCCCAATTTTTGGGCCCCCGATTTTCGTGCGCCCCAATTTTGGTGCCCCACTCTCTGCCCCCCAATCTTTGTGCCCCACATTCTGCCCCCCGATTTTGGTGCCCCCCGAGTTTGGGTCCCCCCGATTTTAGTGCCCCACTCTCGGCCCCCCAATTTTTGTCCCCCACTCTCTGCCCTCCAAATTTTTGTGCCCCACTCTTTGCCCCCAATCTTTGTGGCGCACCTTCTGCCCCCCAATTTTTGTGCCCCACTCTGCGCCCCCCAATTTTTGTACCGCACTCTCTGCCTCCCGATTTTTAACCCCCCACACTTTTGGGCCCCCCGAATTTTGGGCCCTTCGATTTTTGTGCCCCCCGATTTGTGGGCTCACAGATTTTTGTGCCCTCCCATTTTTGGGGCCCCCAATTTTGGTGCCCCACTCTCTGCCCCCCAATTTTTATGCCCCCCGATTTTTGACATCCCGCACGTTTGTGCCCCCCGATTTGTGGGCCCCCCGAATTTTGGGCCCCCCGAATTTTGGGCCCCCCAATTTTGGTGCCGCAGTCGCTGCCCCCCGATTTTTGGGCCCCACTCGATGCCCCCCCAAGTTTTGTGCTCCATTCGTTGCCCCCCCATTCTTGTACCCCTCGATTATTGTGGTCCCCGATTTTTGGGCCCCCGATTTCTGGGCGCCCCGATTTTTGTGCCCCCCGATTTTTGTCCCCCATTCGCTGATGCCCAATTTTTGTGCTCCATTCGTTGCCCCCCAATTTTTGTGCCCCACTCCCTGCCCCCCAATTTTTGTGACCCACTCCCTGCCCCGCAATTTTGTGCCCCACTCCCTGCCCCCCCCCTTTTGTCCCCCATTCGCTGCCACCCGATTTTTGGGCCCCACTCGCTGCCCCCCAATTTTTGTGCCCCACTCTCTGCCCCCAATCTTTGTGCCCCACACTCTGCCCCCCGATTTTGGTGCCCCCCGGGTTTGGGTCCCCCCGATTTTAGTGCCCCACTCTCGGCCCCCCAATTTTTGTCCCCCACTCTCTGCCCTCCAAATTTTTGTGCCCCACTCTTTGCCCCCAATCTTTGTGGCGCACCTTCTGCCCCCCAATTTTTGTGCCCCACTCTGCGCCCCCCAATTTTTGTACCGCACTCTCTGCCTCCCGATTTTTAACCCCCCACACTTTTGGGCCCCCCGAATTTTGGGCCCTTCGATTTTTGTGCCCCCCGATTTGTGGGCTCACAGATTTTTGTGCCCTCCCATTTTTGGGGCCCCCAATTTTGGTGCCCCACTCTCTGCCCCCCAATTTTTATGCCCCCCGATTTTTGACATCCCGCACGTTTGTGCCCCCCGATTTGTGGGCCCCCCGAATTTTGGGCCCCCCGAATTTTGGGCCCCCCAATTTTGGTGCCGCAGTCGCTGCCCCCCGATTTTTGGGCCCCACTCGATGCCCCCCCAAGTTTTGTGCTCCATTCGTTGCCCCCCCATTCTTGTACCCCTCGATTATTGTGGTCCCCGATTTTTGGGCCCCCGATTTCTGGGCGCCCCGATTTTTGTGCCCCCCGATTTTTGTCCCCCATTCGCTGATGCCCAATTTTTGTGCTCCATTCGTTGCCCCCCAATTTTTGTGCCCCACTCCCTGCCACCCAATTTTTGTGACCCACTCCCTGCCCCGCAATTTTGTGCCCCACTCCCTGCCCCCCCCCTTTTGTCCTCCATTCGCTGCCACCCGATTTGTGGTCCGCACTCGCTGCCCCCCAATTTTTGTGCCCCACTCTCTGCCCCCAATCTTTGTGCCCCACACTCTGCCCCCCGATTTTGGTGCCCCCCGAGTTTGGGTCCCCCCGATTTTAGTGCCCCACTCTCGGCCCCCCAATTTTTGTGCCCCACTCTCTGCCCTCCAAATTTTTGTGCCCCACTCTTTGCCCCCCAATCTTTGTGGCGCACCTTCTGCCCCCCAATTTTTGTGCCCCACTCTGCGCCCCCCAATTTTTGTGCCGCACTCTCGGCCTCCCGATTTTTAACCCCCCACACTTTTGGGCCCCCCGAATTTTGGGCCCTTCGATTTTTGTGCCCCCCGATTTGTGGGCCCCCCGATTTTTGGGCCCCCCGAATTTTGGGCCCCTCGATTTTTGTGCCGTACCATTTTTGGGACCCCCGATTTTCGTGCCCCACCCGCTGCCCCTCAATTTTGGTGCCCCACTCGCTGGCCCCCAATTTTTGTACCCCACTCGCTGCCCCCCGATTTGTGGGCCCACAGATTTTTGTGCCCTCCCATTTTTGGGCCCCCCAATTTTGGTGCCCACTCGCTGCCCCCCAATTTTTGTACCCCACTCACAGCCCCCCGATTTTTGTGGCCCCCGATTGTTGTGCCACCCGATTTGTGGACCCCCCGATTTTTGGTCCCCCCGATTTTTGGGCCCCCCAATTTTTGTGCCCCACTCGCTGCCCCCCGATTTTTGTGCCCCACTCTCTGCCCCCCAATTTTTGTGCCCCACTCGCTGCCCCCCAATTTTTGTCCCCCCGATTGTTGGGCCCACAGATTTTTGTGCCCTCCCAATTTTGGGCCCCCCAACTTTGGTGCCCACTCGCTGCCCGCCAATTTTTGTACCCAACTCGCTGCCCCCCGATTTTTGTGCCCCCCGATTTTTGGGCCCCCCGATTGTTGTGCCTCCCGATTTTTGGGCACCCCATTTTTGTGCCCCCCAATTTTGGTGCCCCACTCTCTGCCCCCCCATTTTTGGGCCCCCCCAATGTTGGCTCCCTCGATTTTTGGGCCCCCGATATGTGTGCCCCCCGATTTGTGGGCCCACCGGTTTTTGTGCCCTCCCATTTTTGGGCCCCCCAATTTTGGTGCCCACTCGCTGCCCCCCAATTTTTGTGCCCCACTCGCTGCCCCCGGATTTTTGTGCCCCACTCGCTGCCCCCCCGATTTTTGTGCCCCACTCTGCCCCCCCCCCCGCCCAATTTTTGTGCTCCCCGATTTTTGGGCCCCCCGATTTTTGTGCCTCCCAATTTTTGGGCCCCACCCGCTGCCTCCCAATTTTTAAGCCCTAACCGCTGCCCCCCAATTTTGGTGCCCCACTCTGCCCCCAATTTTTGTGCCCCACCCGCTGCCCGTCAATGTTGGTGCCCCACTCGCTGGCCCCCAATTTTTGTACCCCACTCGCTGCCCCCAATTTTTGTGCCCCAACCGCTGCCCCTCAATTTTGGTGCCCCACTCGCTGGCCCCCAATTTTTGTACCCCACTCGCTGCCCCCCAATTTTTGTGCCCTAACCGCTGCCCCTCAATTTTGGTGCCCCACTCGCTGGCCCCCAATTTTTGTACCCCACCCGCTGCCCCCCAATTTTTGTGCCCCAACCGCTGCCCCCCAATTTTGGTGCCCCACTGTCCCCCCAATTTTGGTGCCCCACTGTCCCCCTAATTTTTGTGCCGCACCCGCTGCCCCTCAATTTTTGTGCCCCAACCGCTGCCCCCCAATTTTGGTGCCCCACTCGCTGCCCCGCGATTTTTGCGCCCCTCCATTTTTGCGCCCCCTGATTTTTGGGCCCCCCGATTTTTGTGCCCGCCGATTTTTGGGCCCCCGATTTTTGTGCACCCCAATTTTCGTGCCCCACTCTCTGCCCCCCGATTTTTGTGCCCTACTCTCTGTCCCCCAATTTGATGCCCCACGGGCTGCTCCCAATTTTTGTGCCCCGCTGGCTAAACCCAATTTTTGTGCCCCGCTCGCTGCTCCCCAATTTTTGTACCCCACTGCCTGCTCCCCAATTTTTTTGCCCCGCTCGCTGCTCCACAGCTTTTCTGTCCCAATGGTTGCCCCAACGGCTGCCCCCCAATTTTGATACCTCACTCGCTGCCCCCCCCCCCCTCTCCCGATTTTTGGGCGCTCCGATTTTTGTGCCTCACTCACTGCCCCCGATTTTTGTACGCCACTCGCTGCCCCCCGATTTGTGTGACCCACTCTGCCCTCCCAATCTTTGTGCTCACTGATTTTTGGGCCCCCCCGATTTGTGGGCCCCCGGTTTTTGGGCCCCCGCTTTTCATGCCCCCCAATTTTTGTACCCTACTCGCTGACCCCCGATTTTTGGGCGCCCCGATTTGTGGCCCCACAGATTTTTGTGCCCTCCCATTTTTGGGCCCCCCAATTTTTGTGCCCTCCGATTTTTATCCCCCCCGATTGTTGGGCCCCCCGATTTTTGCGCTCCCCGATTTTTGTGCCCCCCAATGTTTGTGCCCCACCCGCTGCCCCCCAATTTTTGTGCCCCAACTGCTGCCCCTCAATTTTGGTGCCCCACTCGCTGGCCCCCAATATTTGTACCCCACCCGCTGCCCCCCAATTTTTGTGCACCAACCGCTGCCCCTCTATTTTTGTACCCCACTCGCTGCCCCACGATTTTGTGCCCCCCCGAATTTTGTGCCCCACGATTTTTGTGCCCCCTGATTTTTGTGCCCCACCCGCTGCCCCCCCGATTCTTGGGCCCCCCGATTTTTGTGCCCCCCAATTTGTGGGCCCCACCCGTTGCACCCAATTTTGGTGCCCCACTCTCTGCCCCCCAATTTTTGTGCCCCAGCTGCTGCCCCCCATTTTTGGTGCCCCACGATCTGCCCCCCCCCCATTTTTGTGCCCCCTGATTGTTGGGCCCCCCGATTTTTGTGACCCCCGATTTGTGAGCCCCCCGATTTTTCGGCCCCCGATTTTTGTGCCCCCAATTTTTGGGCCCCACCCGCTGCCCGCCAATTTTTGTGACCCAACCGCTGCCCCCCGATTTTCGTGCCCCACCCTTTGCCCCCCATTTTTGGTGCGCCACGCTCCGCCCCCCCCCCCCCATTTTTGTGCCGCCCGATTTGTGGCCCCCCCCCCCCGATTTTTGTGCCCCGCAATTTTGGTGCCCCACTCTCTGCTCCCCAATTTTTGTACCCCCCCGTTTGTGGGCCCCCGATTTTTGTGCCCCCCAAGTTTTGTACCCTACTCGCTGCCCCCCGATTTTTGGGCCCGCCGATTTTTGTGCCCCCCCATTTTTGTGCCCTCTGATTGTTGGGCCCCCCGATTTTTGTGGCCCCAATTTGTGTGCCGCACCCGCTGCCCCCAATTCGTGTGCCCCACCCGCTGTCCCCCAATTTCGGTGCCCCACTCTCTGCTCCCCAATTTTTGTACCCCCCGATTTGTCGGCCCCCGATTTTCGTGCCCCCCAAGTTTTGTACCCTACTCGCTGCCCCCGATTTTTGTGCCCCCCCCCCCCCATTTCTGTGCAGGTGGGGCACAACAATCGGGGGACCCAAAAAATGGGAGGGCCCAAAAATCGGGGGGCCCAACAATCAGGGTGCACAAAAATTGGGGGTCATAAAACTGGCGGGCCAAAAATCGGGGGGGCAGCGAGTGTGGTACGAAAATTGGGGGGCACAAAAATCGGGGGCAGCGAGGGGGCACGAAAAGTGGGGGGGCAGCAGGTGGGGCGCACTAATTGGGGGGCACAAAAATCGGGGGGCCCAAAAATAGGGGGGGCAGCGAGTGGGCTACAAAAATTGGGGGGCAGCGAGTGGGGCACCAAAAGTGCGAGCGGCAGGCGGGGCGCACAAATTGTGGGGCAGCGACTGGGGCACAAAAATCGGGGGGCAGCGAGGGGGGCACGAAAATTGGGGGGAAGCGGGTGCGGCACAGAAATCGGGGGGCCCAAAAGCCAGGGGGCACAAAAATTGGGGGGCCGAGAGTGGGGCACCAAAATTGGCGGGGCACAAAACTCGGGGGGCCCAAAAATCGGGGGCAGCGGGTGGGGCACAAAAATCGGGGAGCCCAAAAATCGGGGTGCCCACAAATCGGGCGGCCCAAAAATCTGGGGGCAGCGAGTGGGGTACAAAAATTGGGGGGCAGCGAGTGGGGCACCAAAATTGGGGGGCACAAAACTCGGGGGCAGCGGGTGGGGCACAAAAATCGGGGAGCCCAAAAATCGGGGGGCCCAAAAATCGGGGGGCCCAAAAATCAGGGGGCACAAAAAGTGGGGGCAGAGAGTGGGGCACCAAAATTCAGGGACACCGGTTGAAGCACAAAAATTGGGGGGCAGCGGGTGGGGCACCAAAATTGGGGGGCACAAAAATCGGGGGGCCGAAAAATCGGGGGGCTCAAAAATCGGGAGGCAGCGAGTGGGGCACCAAAATTGGGGGGCAGCTGTTGAGGCACAAAAATTGGGGGGCACAGAAATCGGCGGGCCCATAAATCGGGGGGCACAAAAATCGGGGGGCAGCGAGTGGGGTACAAAAATTGGCGGGCAGCGAGTGGGGCACCAAAAGTGGGGGGCAGCAGGTGGGGCGCACAAATTGGGGGGCAGCGACTGGGGCACAAAAATCGGGGAGCCCAAAAATGGGGGAGCCCAAAAATCGGGGGGCCCAAAAATCGGGGGGCCCAAAAATCCGTGGGCAGCGAGTGAGGTACAAAAATTGGGGGGCACGAAAATTGGGCGGCAGCGGGAGGGGCACAAAAAGTAGGGGGGGGTGGGAGCAGGTGGGGCGCACGGATTGGGGGGCAGCGACTGGGGCACAAAAAGTGGCGGGCAGCGGGTGGTGCACACAAATTGGGGGGCACAAAAATCGGGGGGCCCAACAATCAGGGGGCACAAAAATTGGGGGGCCGAGAGTGGGGCACAAAAATCGGGGGGCCCAGCAATCAGGGGGCACAGAAATTGGGGGTCACAAAAATCTGGGGGCACGAAAATCGGGGGGCCCAAAAATCAGGGGGCCCAAAAATCAGGGGGCCCAAAAATCAGGGGGCACAAAAATCAGGGGGCACAAAAATTGGGGGGGAGAGTGGGGCCCCAAAATTGGGGGGCAGCGGGTGGGGCACAAAAATTGGGGGGCACAGAAATCGGGGGGCCCAAAAATCGGGGGGCCCAAAAATCAGGGGGCACAAAAATTGGGGGGCAGAGAGTGGGGCAGCAAAATTGGGGGACAGCGGATGGGGCACAGAAATCGGCGGGCCCAAAAATCGGGGGGCATAAAAATCGGGGGGCATAAAAATCGGGGGGCACCAAAATTGGGGGGCACAAAAATCGCGGGGCCCAAAACTCGGGGGGCAGCGAGTGGGGTACAAAAATTGGGGGGCAGCGGGTGGGGCACAAAAATCGGGGGGCCCAACATTCGGGGGGCACAACAATCGGGCTGCACAAACATTGGGGGGCAGCGGGTGGGGCACAAGAATCGGGGGGGCAGCGAGTGGGGTACAAAAATTGGGGGGCAGCGACTGGAGCCCCAAAATTGGGGGGGTGGCGAGTGGGGAACGAAAATTGAGGGTCACAAAAATCGGGGGGGCCAAAAATCGGGGGGCAGTCAGTGGGGCTAAAATATTCGTGGATAGCCAGTGGGGCACATTCAGTAGGGGGGACACAAGTGGGGGGCAGCCAGTGGGACACAAAGATTGGGGGGCAGTCAGTGGGGCTCACGAATTGGAAGATAGCCACTGCTGCACAATATTTAGGTAGCATCCAGTAGCGCCCAACACTTGGTGCGCAGGGATTCATCGGCTTTTTCGCCCCATGCGCATTTGTACTATCCAATTGGAACGTCTAGAAGAAACTCCCATCGAATTCGGGTCGAAAAATTGAAATTAATAATTTTCGATTTAGACCAAATTCAACATTGGGTTCCTATGAGGAGTATAACGCCCTTCCCTTCTCGCCGGTCCCACAATAACATAAAATCTAATGGGTAGAATAATTTATAAATAACTGACTAGGATTAATATTGAATAAACGTTGATGATAAAATTTACATTCCATTTCAAAAGAACTTACACGTACTGAGAAATACTCCGCGATCATTGCACTGCTGGCTCAGCATTCCCAGGTGGAGACACCTGGTGAAACCTGAGCCCCGTGATAACGCGCTGCACGCATAATGCTCGCACCCCTGTGAAGAGTAAATGAAATGAAAATATGATAAATTGCATATTCCCATATAACAACTAGCTGTTATATTCGTCATAATTGGCATCATATCAAAAGCTAATAGGTTTAGTCCACTACAATGAAATAAAAAGTTACATGAATTATAACATTCATGGACTACTTCATTTCAAAACACTTTCATCTATTGGACAATCGCTCTCACTGTCCAGCTGGCGCAGATTTCTCCGCGGCAGACGCCACACATGAAACCTGAGCTCACTGATAAGGCGCTGGGCATGAAATCCTCATACATCTGCGAAGTAGGAAATAAACCCACAATGTAATAGCATGAAAATTGTAATACTGAAATTAGTTGTTGATAAGATAAAAATGCAATAATATTAAAATTGATCCTTTTAGTTGGAACTACACTGAAAGTTCGAAAAGCATGTGAATGATAACGTTCACATGTTATATTTCGAAACTTTCATTCATCGACGAACAGTTTGTGTTCATTGCACCGCTTGCTCAGCATTCTCGAACACATAGAGCCCATGCTAAAGCTGAGCACAGTAAAAACACACCGGGCGTATGAAGTCAATTTAGTATATAAGCAAGAATATTTGTGAAATACAACCAGTTATACTCCATACTTAGTGCACCGTTCATTTACCTTTCCGTATCGTGGCAGACAAGCTCGCCCTAGTCGTCCCTCTATCCTCTGAAATTTGAATACCCTTCTCGAGGCCGAGTGGACGAATCTCATCCAAACAAGGGAAAATCTCTGAAGACCACACCTTCCGATCAGCGCTTCCTATCTACCCTGAAGGAAAAACTCGAATTCGTGCGCCGATCTTCTGACAAATAAAAATAAGGTTAGAAAAATACATAGTCAAATTTATTTTATTGAAAAGTTAGTCCCGTGAGTCGATTGACTTGCTGACGTAGCATCATAATTACTTCCAGTTATCTGGTTATTGGCTTATCGCCTTCAAAGGCATTTTTCTTTTTTCTTTTATTTCGTTCGTCGCGATTAGAGGTTCCAAAATAGTTCAAAAATAGATGAAGAAGAATTGGCAATGCTTGCCAAGCAATTAAAAATTAACCTAACTCAGTTAGAACAACGCGCAGCGGCCCTTGATAAAAAACGTAGAGATCTTGCTGGCGCACAAAATAAAATCGAAGCATTAATTGATATCGAAAGTGAATTAATTGAGAGAGAAATAAGAGTGCTATGCAAATGCGTGTGCCCCGTACGGGGCACAAACAAAACTTCCCGATTTGGTATTTCTGTACAGCATGAACACGCCATCATTGTGATGACCACACTCAACAGTGATATCAATAATTGGAATTGCGTCTAATAATTACTGCACACGATCACTTTAGTTTGATTTTTAAGTCTAGAAAACTATTCAACTAGAATTCGTCCGCCTGGCCACCCCATCTACCTCTGTACTTACTTCGTTATCCCGCTCTTCGCTCTTTTCCAGCAATTGTCGACATATTCACTCGCTACGTATATTCTAGTTTAACTCGGGATATGTTCTAACCTATAGTGCAAAAAGTCATTTTGAATGTGCAGTTTTGTGTAAGGAACAGTCTGGGTGACATGTCCATGTGATTGTGTCCATCTTTCAAATTGGTCAGATGACCATACCTTCCTAATTATGCAAATTATGGAAAAAAAGTCCTGACACATAGAAGGTGTATTTTTATATCAGCACTAATTCTCTTCTGAAAAGGTTCCCGATACCTTCAATATTTTTCCCGGTGGAACAGTATAAACTATTACAATTGTTAATAACATTGTAGATACTGCGCGAATCACATCCAAAATGTAATACGCTCCATTCTGAACGGAAAGGTTTCGATTGAGAACTTCATCACAGCGCTGGGTTCATTCATTTACTTATTACATAGATAATTATTGAGACGGCCATACCCCCTTAATTATGCAAATTATAGAAGAAAGTAATTCTACATAAAATGTGTATTATCATATAAGGAATAGGTTTTTTCAGATAAGTTTCCCGCTAACTTTACTATTTTACCCAGTGGAACCGTATAGACAATTGCAATTGTTAATAACATTGCATATATACAGCACGAATGTCATCCAGAATACAATCGGTTCGATTCTGAACGGAAATGCATCGATTGAGACCTTCATGACAGCGCTGTGTTCATTCATTCACTCACTACCGACATAATTGTTGAGACGCTCATACCTCCTTCATTATGCAAATTTGCGAAAAAAGTCATTGTACATAAAATGCGCATTTTTAATATGGGGACTAACTTTTCTCATATAAATTTTGCGCTATCGCTAATAGTTTATGTAATAGAACGTGAGAAACAATTAATATTGTTAATAACAATATACATACTACATCAATTCCACCCAAAATCTCATCCCCTCTAAGTTACATGAAAATGCATCGATTCCAATATTGACGGTCTCGATAGCTTCATTCGTTCGTGAGAAACCTAGGATCAAAATTTCGGAAACACACATACATACAGACATACACACACACACACACACAGACATCGATTCAAAATGTGTTGGGCATCATTTTGGGATACTTAAAACCCCAGTTATAGGATGAAAGGAACAATATCTATTTCGTGGTCAGTGGAATAAGTACCCGAAAAATGGGGAAGTTAAAAATTCATTACGACGATAGACATAGAACTGCATTCACTACCCCTCACCAACACTATGAGTATCTACGCATGCGCTTCGGTGTCAAAAACGCACCTTCTACTTTTCAGAGACTCATGGACGAAGTTCTGGTAGGTCCTCAAGGCATTGAAGTTTTTGTATACATGGACGACATAGTTATTTATTCGAAAACTATCGAGGCACATATTCAAAAATTTCAAAACGTATGCGACAGATGAAGAGCCGCGAAATTGCAATTACAGCCTGTCATATGTGATTTGTACAATCGGAAATCGAATACTTAGGGCACATTATTTTTAACAAAGGCGTGCGACCGAAACCAGATAAGGTGAAGGCGGTTGAGGAATTTCCTCAACCCAAACGTATAATGAAAATTCGCGAATTTCTCGGCTTAGTCGGATATTATAGTAGATTCGTGGAAAATTTCGCCAAATTTACTAAACCGTTGATCTATCTATTGCAAAAAGATGTCAAATTTTCGTGGGGACCAGAACAAGAAGCTGGATTTAGTGCACTGAAAAAGCCCTATGTACATCCTCAATACTTCAATATCCAGATTTTACAAAATCATTCATTGTCACAATTGATGCTAGCAATCATGGAATTGGAGGGATTTTAAGTCAAGGAGAAATCGGTAAAGGTCTCCCTATTACTTATTGCTCAAGACTCTTAACTGAAACTGAAAGGAACTATTCCACTATTGAGAAAGAAATTCTAGCTATGCTATATTCTGTACATTATTTTCGGCCCTATGGTTATGGACGAGAATTTTTACTAGTCACAGACAATAGGCGCTTCAAATGGGTACAAAACGTCAACTGCCCCAATTCCAGAATTGTACGTTGACGACTGGAGAGGTAGGATTTCGACTACAAAGGACTTCCTAAACCTGGCCGCGTAAATTCCAATGCAGATGCTTTATCAAGAAACATCCCTGACGCTGACGATGATGTTCAGTTTAATGAGGCCAACGTTGCCCACATTTATAGCATCAATACCGGCATCACTGCAGAAAATGCGCAACTCGATAAATCCGTTTTTCCAATGACCACTAGCCCATGTCGCGAAAATCCCAAACGTCAAAGAGTGCATAGCGAAGAACGTACTTCCTCTGATAGTTTCCCTAAGATTCTGCAAAAACGGAAAATAATGAAACCAACTGTAAATCAAAATTGGGCAATTACCATACCTGTTCTTCCAATAGATCACCCCAACCCAAATCCTGGTTCTTCTATCAGGAGTATTGTCGATGACAGTGACGTTGAAATCGAGCCTGACAATGTAGTAGACAATACAGACGTAACCTCATATTGCAGACAGTTCAGACAGTGAAGCTGGCCTTGTCCCTCATCCTAAACGTCCTTCAAACTCCCGAATCATTAATCAAGATGTCCTAGAATGTAGACACACTTTACCGATGACGAAAAGTGATATAGTAATAATGATAAGTTTGAAGGGAGAGCCTTGCGATAAAGGGGCTGAGGAGCTATTGAATCAAATGGAAGTTCCAGTCAATGCACTTACATGGTTAAGAGTCCATAGAATTATTTACAGAAACAAAAATGGTTGTATAATGTCTATCACACATGGAAGGTCTTACATACTAGAAATCGGTGATATAGAAGAAGCAAGCTTCTCTGGCGAACGTTGTCAGTGATACCAACGTGGCTTCATTCTCGAATTCTTGCTAGAATCAATCGAATTGATGACGTCCGTCGGGATCAAATAGAACAACTTTTAATAAATCCATTTGAAGTGTTACATACTAAAATCACAATTTGTAGTTACGACACAAGAATTCCTGAACCATTTGAGTATGTGAGTCTTACCAAGGAAAATCATCGGCGGGGCACAAATGGTCATAAAGGCGTTACAAAAACTTTCAATAGATTAAGGCAAAATTATTACTGGCAAGGAACGAAAAAAGATGTTACTAAATACACACAAAATTGCCATAATTGGCAATACTAGTTCGAGTGAAAACACGCCAACCGATGATAATCCCGGATACACCTCAAAATACATTAGGTAAACGTGGCCATGGATGAATTCGGGCCATTTCCAATTACCTCTAGAGGAAGTCATTACGTTCTAACCATCCAAGATCTGTTAACAAAATACTCTTCAGCAATCCCGTTAACTGTGCAAACGTCAGCAAAAATTTCCGAAGCTCTGCTTAAACACTTAATTTGTATTTTTGGATAACCAAAAACCTTGTTAACAGATCGGGGAACGCCATTTATGGCAGAAGTATTCAAATAGGTGGCTAAGAAATTGCACAATGAATGCTCAAGATCAACTCCATATCATCCAGAAACGAATGGTTCAGTAGAACGTTCACATCATGGTTTCACTGAATACATAAAGCAGAATATTAATAGAAATACACAGTGGGACGATTCATATGAACTTGCCTCATTCTCTTATAACACTAGAGTCCATGAAGAAACTGGGTTCGCGCTCCATCGATTAGTATTTGGAGGTTTAGTGAGATTCCCGTCGAGTGATATCCCTCAGGATATTTCTGACAAAACATACGGAGAATATTTAGTAATTTTATATAAAAGAATTAGAACAATTCATCAGCAAGCTAGAGTTAACCGAATGCACGCTAAAGAGCGATCTAAACAATATTATGATAAAAAAAATAATACACAAAGCTTCAAGCAGGGAGACAAAGAGTTTCTTCTGAATATACTGAGAACTAAAAATACTAAATTAGCAGACCAATACATCGGGCCTTTTACCATTCTCGAAGTCATTAATGATAACTCAATATTAGACTACAAAGGCGGCCGTAAGGCCGTCCACACCAATCAGGTCAAAATCGGGGAGTTTACGCTTAGCGGCTTTATACTTCACTTCCAGGCTTTCAGGATTGGACTTCATCCTTGCGCGTTGCCAGGATCTTCGCGCTGCGAAACATTTCCTCCGGAGGGTCGCGATTTCATCTCTCCACCAATACACCGGTGGCCGTCGATTTCGACTAATTTTCCTGGGTATAGTGGCATCGCAGGCGTCGGTGACTCTCCGCATGACTATGTCTACTTTTTCTGCGGTATTGCTACCGTTTATCTGGTCAGTCTTCAGCGCTGCAAGGAAGGTGGTAATGTCGAATTTGCTCACATTCCGGCCGACTTCGTTTGTTCTTTCTGATGTGGGCGCGGACCTCCGGCCAACAGACACCTTCCAGAGTACCGCTCTATGATCACTGGCAGTATACATCTCAGATACCTCCCATGTACAATTTCCTTTGATCAGGCTACTGCTGACAAAGGTGAGATCTATAACTGAGCTCGCTTGTCCTGTGCGAAATGTTGGTTCATTCCCATCGTTCAATAGGACGGCATCTAAAGTCGAGAAGGCTTCTAGTAAAGCATGCCCTCACTGATTCGTCTCCTTGCTACCCCACTCGACTGCCCAGGAATTTAAATCTCCCGCAATGGCCACCGGGAAATGCTGTTTCGCATCCATCACGAGTCTATCTAGGAATGCTGTGAAGTCTTCATAACAAAGGCTTGGTGGTGCATGGCAGTTATAGAAATAGATACCATTCACCGTGGCCACAATAAATCCCGACTGTTCGACACCGTCGTATGCTTCAAACGGTAAACTACCGCAGGACCAAATGACAGCTTTTTTGCTAGTATCGGTCACCCAGTTTTGGGAATGTAGATTCCTGTAGGGTTCGGAAATGACGGAAACATCAATCTTCAGGTCCCGAACCGTCTGCGTCAGCAGATCGTGTGCTGTTGCGCAGTGAGCAAGGTTCACCTGTAACACTCGCACTATGGCCGTGTACGGATCTTCTGGAGTGCGCCCTGGTAGACTGGACATTTGATGCTACCAGTTACATGGGCATGGTCTTTCGTGGGCTCCAGTTCTACGCATAGAACGCCTTTCGGAGACGCTTCACAGTCAAAGCTTTTGTGCCCCTGCTCGATGCACTTATAGCTGTATGTATAGGAATGGGGCTCTTGCAATTAGCAGCAAGATGCTCGTAGTGCCAGCACTTGAAGCACTTTAGCGGCCTTACCACCGCCCCGATGCGCGCGTATACCAGGCTTATTCCTATTTTGCTACCTTTACTCACTATATTTCCTGCAGTAGCGGCAGGGAGTACCACCGTGGCCGATTGTGTCCCTCTGTATGCCTTGCGAAGAGACTTGATGGCACCCAGTAAAATATCACTGTCCGTGCCGTCAGCTTTTCTCAGGGCATCGAGTATGTCTTCTTTCGTAGTGATGTCATCGAGGGCTTTGATTTCGAGTTCCTGTTGAGGTCCCTTATTAAACACCTTAGCTTCGTTTTGGAGGGCTCCAGCTAGTGCCTTCTCTAACTCAACACCTTCGTCCTTCTTTCCTCTCTCAAGGATTAAGAGAACGTCTCCGGAAGCTCTTTTATGGATTTTTTCCACGCATGAGCTAGCCGCATAAACACCTTGGTCCCTCTTTATTCGTCCCAATATTTCCGAGTACGTATCTTCCCCGTCGAGCGAATAGTTAGCGCATCAGGTCGGATTGCTGCTTTCTTTTCCGACCGTGGTTGATTCTGCGTAGCTCCTGGAAGATTTTGGGACGGATTCTGTTTTTTCCTCCGTCTCGTGGCTTTCTCCCCAACATTTCCATCGTCTTCCATAGCAGAATTCGAGGTTTGCTCTTTGACCCTGTTTGCATCTGACCGGGTCCCATTTCTCATCAGCTCCTCCATATGAATAGGCGGTGTTGCTGATACCTCATCTTCGGTACTCTTGTACTTTTTGCCCGCGATGTCATCGGGCGGAGTTCGCTCCTTTCTTTTCTCTCGTCTGGCCGGCGTTTCATGGGATGTTCCCGGTTTTTCCAGGCATTGTGGCCGCTTCCTCGGTTCACCTGCGATACGCTAGGGCCCGGGGGGGAGGGGTGAGCCACGCCGCGGCTGGCAACGGTGAGTTCGATCTTCCGGTTTCCGTCATGGTCCTTATCCGCTTGGCTGATATTTGGATCGTTTTAGCTAGACTCCAGATCTCTTCGTTGGTGGCTCGCCGATTTTTATCCGTGAGGAGGTTCACCAGCGTTGCCAGATTGTTTTCCTGCTGATCCCATGCTGATTTTCCACTACTTTGGAATCTACTTGTAACATTTGGGGCCAAGTGGGCCACCCGGGGACAATCCAGTGATGGTTGGCTCTTCCCACAATCCGAGGAGCCAGCGCCGGCCATCAGGGCTTTCACCTGGTAGGAACCGCCGGCGCAATTTTTTTTTGGGGGTTGTCTGCGTGGGATACTAATGTTTTATCATCGCTGTTCATGTTTGCTTCATGGGCTGTTATAGGGAGCCCACCCTTGGCAACCTTGGTTTCGGGAGTCAGGTTTCTCCCATGTTTTTTTTTTCTACTCTTTCTCTATTCGTATTCACCCACGTCACCGCTGTTAGGCATTACTTAATGGGCAATACTACGGATCAGGGTACCCACCCATTGCGGCTGGGGCCGACTTCGCCATTTCAGCTCATCGTATTTCTAATCACAGGGTAAACCTCCAGAAACCCCTGCGATGCGATGGCGGGCGTCTACGATGGAACGCTCCCCCCCCCCCCGCGCGACGGGTCGCGTTCGGTCCCGGCTCACGGCCTCACTTCATGGATACCGCCGATAGCACACACGGAATGTTCCTGCCATCGGTCGGAGTCCGTGAGAAAATATTTTTCAGAAAAAATATTTGCAGTGAGCGGGAATCGAACGCGGGACCTTTAGAATAGTAGGCAGACACTCTACCCACTACACCAAAGCCCCGCCAGGTTTCTCCCATGTATGTGTACATGTATGTGTATGTGTATGAGTATGTGTACGTGTATGTGTACATGCATGTGTACATGTATGTGTATGTGTATGTGTATGTGTATGTGTATGTGTATGTGTATGTGTATGTGTATGTGTATGTGTATGTGTATGTGTATGTGTATGTGTATGTGTATGTGTATGTGTATGTGTATGTGTATGTGTATGTGTATGTGTATGTGTATATGTATGTGTATGTGTATGTGTATGTGTATGTGTATGAGTATGTGTAAATGTAGACATGCATACACATACATACACATACATGTGGGGAGAAACCTAACTCCCGAAACCAAGGGTACCAAGGGGGGGCTCCCTATAACAGCCTATGAAGCACACATGAACAGTGATGATAACACAATTGAATCCCACGCGAACAACCCCCAAACGGGAAATTCCGCCGTCGGTTCCGATCAGGTGAAAGCCCTGGTGGCCGGCGCTGGCTCATCGGATTGTGGGAAGAGCCGACCATTACTTGATTGTCCCCGGGTGGCCCACTTGGCCCCGAATGCTCCAAGTGGATTACAATCTATGATGAAGACGACATGGGATCAGCAGGAAAATGATCTGGCAACGCTGGTAAATTTTCTTACCGATAAAAATCGAAGAACGATCAACGAAGAGATTCGAAATCTTGCTCGGAAGATCCAATTATCCGCGAAGCGGATAAGAGCCATGACAGAAAGTGGAGGATTCAAAACAGCCTTGCCAGCAGCGGCATGGCTGACACCCCTAGGTGCCAGATTGTTCCAGGCAAATCAACGGAGCGGCCATGATCCCATCGAAAGACCGGGAACATCCCAAGCCACTCCAACAAGACGGGAGAACAGAAAGGAGAGAACGCCGCCCAATGACACAGCAGGAAAGAAGCTCAAAAGTGCTCTAACAGCACCCATGAATGTGGAGGAGCTGGTGAGTAATGAGACTTCACCAAGTGGAAACAGGCCACGGACGAAGTATCCACTCCGGAGATAGAAGATGATGAAAGTGTTTGGGAGAAGAGCAAGCGACGAAGGAAAAAACGGAGGCCATCCCAAAACCCCCCAGGAGTTACGCAGAGTAAACCTAAGCCGATGAAGAAAACAGCTATCCGACCGGATTCGCTGATTATTCGTCCGACCGGTACGGAGATGTACTTGGAAATTTTGAGCCGAATAGAGAAAGACCAGAGTGTCTATCGGGCTAGCGCATGCGTGGACAAAATACGGAAAACAGCCGCAGGAGATGTTCTGTTAATTCTTGCCAGAGGAAAGAAAGAGCAAACCATTGAGCTGGAGAAGGCCCTGGTTGCAGCCCTCAAAAATGACGCGAAAGTCCTCAATAAGGGACCACAAGAAGAACTGGAAATAAGAGACCTCGATGAGGTCAGAACCAAAGAGGGTATTCTCGATGCCTTGAGAAGAGCTGACGGCGCGGACAGTGACGTCCCACTGAGTGCCATCAGGAGCCTTCGGAAGTCATACAGAGGAACACACACAGCTACAGTAATACATCCTACAGCGACGGCAATGAGCTCCTATTGAGCAAGGGCAGTAAAATGCGAATAAGCATAGTATATGCCCGTATTGTGACAGTGGTAAGGCCCATGAAGTGCTTTAAGTGTTGGCAGTACGAGCATCTTGCCGTTAATGGCAAGAGCTCCATTGATCGATCAGACCTGTGTTATAAATGCGGCGAAAAAGGACACAGAAGCTCTGATTGTAAAGCGTCACCGAAATACGTTTTATGCGTAGAACTGGAGCCCACGAAAGACCATGCCCATGTAACTGGTAGCATCAAATGTCCAGACTACTAGGGTGCACTGCAGAAGATCCGTACACAGCCATAGTGCGAGTGTTACAGGTGAACGTTGCTCACTGCGCAACAGCACACGATCTGCTGCGGCAGACGGTTCGAGACCTGAAGATTGATGTTGCCGTCATTTCCGAACCTTACAGGAATCTACATTCCCAAAACTGGGTTACCGATACCAGCAATAAAGCCGTCATTTGTTCCTGCGGTGGTTTACCGTTTGAAGCATACGATGGTGTCGAACAGTCTGGATTTGTTGTGGCCAAGGTGAATGGTATCTATTTCTATAGCTGCGATGCACCACCAAGCCTTTGTTATGAAGACTTCACAGCATTTCTAGATAGACTCGTGATGGATGCGAAACAGCATTTCCCGGTGGCCATTGCGGGAGATTTCGATTCCTGGGCAGCCGACTGGGGTAGCAAGGAGAGGAATCAGCGAGGACGTGCTTTACTAGAAGCCTTGTCGACTTTAGATGTTGTCCTATTGAACGATGGAAGTGAACCAACATTTCGCATAGGACAAGCGAGCTCAATTATAGATTTCGCCTTTGTCAGTAGTAGCCTGCTCAGAGAAAATTGTGCATGGGAGGTATCTGAGATCTATACTGCCAGTGATGATAGAGCGGTACTCTAGGAGGTGTCTGTTGACCGGAGGTCCGCGCCCACATCAGAAAGAACAAACGGAGTGGGCTGGAATGTGAGCAAATTTGACATTACCACCTTCCTTGCAGCGCTGAGGACTGACCAGATAAACGGTAGCAATACCGCAGAAAAAGTAGACGTAGTCATGCGGAGAGTCACCGACACCTGCGATGCCACTATGCCCAGAAAAATTAGTGCAAACCGACGGCCACCGGTGTATTGGTGGAGAGATGAAATCGCGACCCTCCGGAGGGAATGTTTCGCAGCGCCAAGATTCTGGCAACGCGCAACGATGAAGTCCAATCCTGAAAGGCTGGAAGTGAAGTATAAAGCCGCTAAGCGTAAACTCGCCAATTTTGACCTGATTGGTGTGTACGGTCTTACGGCCGCCTTTGTAGTTTAATATTGAGTTATCATTAATGACTTCGAGAATGGTAAAAGGCCCGATGTATTGGTCTGCTAATTTAGTATGTTTAGTTCTCAGTATATTCAAAAGAAACCCTTTGCCTCCCTGCTGGAAGTTTTGTGTATTATTTTTTTTATCATAATATTGTTTAAATCGCTCTTTAGCGTGCATTCGGTTGACTCTAGCTTGATGATGAATTGTTCTAATTCCTTTATATAAAATAACTAAATAGTCTCCGTATGTTTTGTCAGAAATATCCCGAGGGATATCACTGGATAGGAATCTTGCTAAACGTCCAAATACTAATTAATGTGGCGCGAACCCGGTTCCTTCATGGACTCTAGTCTTATAAGAGAATGAGGCAACTTCATATAAATCGTCCCACTGTGTATTTCTATTAATATACTTCTTGATGTATTCAGCGAAACCATGCTGTGAAGGTTCAACTGAACCATTCGTTTCTGGATGATATGGAGTAGATCTTGAGCATTCAATGTGCAATTTCTTAGCCACCTATTTGAATACTTCTGCCATAAATGGCGTTCCCCGATCTGTTAACAAGGCTTTTGGTGGTCCAAAAATACAAATTAAGTGTTTAAACAGAGCTTCGGAAATTTTTGCTGACGTTTGCACAGTTAACGGGATTGCTGGAGAGTATTTTGTTAACAGATCTTGGATGGTTAGAACGCAATGACTTCCTCTAGAGGTAATTGGAAATAGCCCGAATACATCCATGGCCACGTTTACCTAACGTATTTTGAGGTCTATCCGGGATTAACATCGGTTGGTGTGTTTTCACTCGAACTAGTTTTGTCAATTGACAATTATGGCTATTTTGTGTGTATTTAGTAACATCTTTTTTCGTTCCTGCCAGTAGTAATTTTGCCTTAATCTATTGAAAGTTTTTGTAACGCCTTTATGACCATTTGTGCGTCCCGCCCCCCGATGATTTTCCTTGGTAAAACTCACATACTCAAATGGTTCAGGAATTCTTATGTCGTAACTACAAATTGTGATTTTAGTATGTAACACTTCAAATGGATTTATTAAAAGTTGTTCTATTTGATCCCGACGGACGTCATCAATTCGCTTGATTCTAGCAAATCGAGAATGAAGCCACGTTGGTATCACTGACAACGTTCGCCAGTGAAGCTTGCATTATACAACCATTTTTGTTTTTGTAAATAATTCTATGGACTCTTAACCATGTAAGTGCATTGAGTGGAACTTCCATTTGATTCAATAGCTCCTCAGCCCCTTTATCGCAAGGCTCTGCCTTCAAACTTATCATTATTACTATATCATTTTTCGTCATTGGTAAAGTGTGTCTACATTCTAGGACATCTTGATTAATGATTCGGGAGTTTGAAGAACGTTTAGGATGAGGGACGAGGCCAGCTTCAGTGTCTGAACTGTCTGCAGTATGAGATTACGTCTGTACGACTACATTGTCAGGCTCGATTTCAACGTCACTGTCATCGACAATACTCCTGGTAGAAGAACCAGGATTTGGGTTGGGGTGATGTATTGGAAGAACAGGTATGTTAATTGCCCAATTTTGATTTACAGTTGGTTTCATTATTTTTCGTTTTTGCAGAATCTTAGGGAAACTATCAGTGGAAGTACGTTCTTCGCTATGCACTCTTTGACGTTTGGGATTTTCGCGACATGGGCTAGTGGTCATTGGAAAAACGGATTTATCGAGTTGCGCATTTTCTGCAGTGATGCCGGTATTGATGCTATGAATGTGGGCAACGTTGGCCTCATTAAACTGAACATCATCGTCAGCGTCAGGAATGTTTCTTGATAAAGCATCTGCATTGGAATTTACGCGGCCAGGTTCATGAAGTACTCTGTAGTCGAAATCCTACCTCTCCAATCGCCAAGGTACAATTCTGAAATTGAGGCAGTTGACGTTTTGTACTCATTTGAAGCGCCTATTGTCTGTGACTAGTAAAAATTCTCGTCCATAAGCATAGGGCCGAAAATAATTTACAGAATATAGCATAGCTAGAATTTCTTTCTCAATAGTGGAATAGTTCCTTTCAGCTTCAGTTAAGAGTCTTAGCAATTTCTCCAAGACCTTTACCTATTTCTCCATGACTTAAAATCCCTCCAATTCCATGATTGCTACCATCAATTGTGACAATGAATGATTTTGTAAAATCTGGATATTGAAGTATTGAGGATGTACATAGCTTTTTTTCAGTGCACTAAATCCAGCTTCTTGTTCTGGTCCCCACGAAAATGTGACATCTTTTTGCAATAGATAGATCAACGGTTTAGTAAATTTGCGAAATTTTCCACGAATCTACTATAATATTCGACTAAGCCGAGAAATTTGCGAATTTTCTTTATATTTATGGGTTGAGGAAATTCCTCAACCGCCTTCACCTTATCTGGTTTCGGTCGCGCGCCTTTGTTAAAAATAATGTGCCCTAAATATTCGATTTCCGATTGTAGAAAATTACATTTGTCAGGTTGTAATTGCAATTTTACGTCTCTTCATCTGTCGCATACGTTTTGAAATTTTTGAATCTGTGCCTCGATAGTTTTCGAATAAAGAACTATGTCGTCCATGAATACGAAAACTTCAATGCCTTGAAGACCTATCAGAACTTCGTCCATGCGTCTTTGAAAAGTAGAAGGTGCGTTTTTGAGATCGCAGGGCATGCGTAGATACTCATAGTGTTGGTGAGGGGTAGTAAATGCAGTTTTATGTCTATCGTCGTAGTGAAATTTTAAACTTCCCTGTTATTCGGGTAGTTATTGCACTGACCCCGAAATAGATATTTTTCCTTTCATCCTATGACTAGGGTTTTAAGTATATCAAAATGATGCCCAACAAATTTTGAATCGATGTCTGTGTGTGTGGGTGTGTGTGTCTGTGTGTTTTTTTTCTTCTTTTTTCTTCCTCCGTCCCTCTCATTTGTACGCCCCCGGTAGCGGCCGTGTAAGCATTCCTTCAGGGGGCGTACCGGACACCCACCCATGCGGCTGGGGCCGACTTTCGCCATTTTTACGCCATCGCATTTCTAAACATAGGGTAAACCTCCAGAAACCCCTGTGCTACGATGGCCGGCGCCTATGATGGAACACACCCCTCCCCCCTGCGTCGGGTTAGGTTCCCGCTCGGCTGGGCGGACTCATTTTATGGGTACCGCCGATAGCACACACTGAAGTTCCTGCATCGGTCGGAATCTATGAGAAAATATTTTGAAAAAATATTCTCCGGCGACCGGGCGCGAACCTAGGACCTTCGGAGTAGTAGGCAGATACTCTACCACTACGCCAAAGCCCCGACTACTGTGTCTTTTTTTTGCTACTCTCGCTCTATTCGTATTCACCCACGTAACCGCTGTTAGGCATTATTTCATGGGCAATACTACGGATCAGAGTACCCACCCATTGCGGCTGGGGCCGACTTCGCCATTTCAGTTCATCGTATTTCTAATCACAGGGTAAACCTCCAGAAACCCCAGTGATACGATGGCGGGCGTCTACAATGGAACCCTCCCTCCCCACCCCCCGCGCGACGGGTCGCGTTCGGCCCCTGCTCACGGTCTCACTTCATGGATACCGCCGATAGCACACACGGAATGTTCCTGCCATCGGTCGGAGTCCGTGAGAAAATATTTTTCAGAAAAAATATTTGCAGTGAGCGGGAATCGAACGCGGGACCTCTAGAATAGTAGGCAGACACTCTACCCAGTACGCCAAAGCCCTTGACTTGACTTGAAAATTGTTTATTAACATTTGTCATATATACATACTATATACAGTATTAATATCTTAAGTGCTACGTTCTAGATCACCAGCCGTTGGCTTTATATCTAATTTGATAGAAGTGTAACCTAATTTTTCATTATTACAGATATTTGTGATTATTTACATGATGACTCGATATAAGGAAAAATGACTTCTAAAAAACCTTATAAGTAATGGGTGCATGGGGGGCGGGAGAGAAAAGGATATATGGAAAGGTGGGACAAAACAGGTGGTCAGCGGGACCAATTGGATTTTATGTCAATATTGATGTTTTGGAGCTGGGGATTAGGATGGGATTGTAGCTTAAATTTAAATGTCTCATTTATTCTATCGATAAATTCGCCTATGGTTGTCATGCCGAGCGTTTCGTGTATTTCCACAATAGTCGTTCTTCTTTTAAAATTTCCTATTATTCGTAGGAATTTATTTTGAATCACTTGAAGATGATTCAAGTGCATTTTCGCTGCATTGTGCCAGGCAGGACAACCATAGGTGATAATGGGCCTAATTAACCCTTTGTAGAGAGTAAGTTTGAGGGATTGACTGAGCGCGGGTGATTTTAGCAAATTATACAATCTTACTAGGATAACTTTAGTCTTGACCTTGATTTCAGATATATGCTTTTTCCACAGGAGTTTGGAATCGATGTGTAAGCCTAAATACTTTACAGAGTCGGTTGGTGTGATCTTATCGCTACGAATAGTTAAGGTCGGCTTGGCCTTGGAGCTAGTAAATAAGATTGCTTCTGTTTTAGCAGCATTCACTTGAATTTTCCATTTCGTTAATTCACTGATTGTGAGAGAAGCAGCATTTTCTATTCTTCTAATAGCTTTGTTTATCGATTGGCTAGCTGAGTACAAGGCAATGTCATCAGCATAGCCTGCAATGGATACATTTCTCGGAATTCTACTAAAAACAGAAGCAATGTACAAGTTGAATAAAACAGGCGAGAGAATAGACCCTTGTGGGACTCCCGCGACAATTTCTATTTTATTCGAAAGCGAAGTTTCGACTCGAACTCGGATATATCTATTTGAGAGATATGATAGTAAAATTTTACATAGATATTTAGGGACATTTAATCCTTCGAGTTTGTATATAAGGCCTGTGGGCCAAACAGAATCAAAGGCCTTCTCGCTGTCCAGGAGAAGAAGAACGGTATCTTCTTTCCGGTCTTTCGCGGATTTTATATCATTCGTAATTCTAACCAGCTGGTGGCAGGTCGAGTGTTCTGATCGAAAACCAAATTGATTGATAGGCATTAGTTGTAACTCTTCTATGGGACGAGCTAAAATTATTCGCTCAAAGAGTTTAGCCAATACCGGTAGGAGGCTGATAGGCCTATAGCTCACCGGATGCGAAGGGGGCTTACCGGGCTTTAGCATCGGAATGACCACCGCTCCTTTCCAGAGTTCCGGGAAATATTGTCTGAGGAGGCATGCATTGTAGATCTTTGTTAGTAAACTTATTGCTTTAATTGGGAGGTTTTTTAGTGCTATATTGGGAATATTATCCACACCCGGGGCAGATTTATTTTTTAGTTTTTTGATAGCGGAAGTGATTTCACGGGGATTCGTGAGGAATTTTATGGGAGTTTCGATAGGGGCTTTGAGGATAGTCTTTCTCACATGACCTGTGACTTGTTGTTCAAAGGATTTGTTGCCTCGGGAGGCCGATATTTCGTGTATTTGTGCGTAGTGTCTGCAGAGTGTATTTGCCTTGTCGTGGTCTTCTGTGTCGAGTGTGTTGTTTGACTTTAGTGTGGGGATTTTTCGTTTACCGGTATTATTAAAATATTTTGCTACGCGCCAAATAGAGTGATCTTTTAAGTTTATGTTTCTGAGTTTGTTGTCCCAAGATGATTGTTTCCATTCGGTTAATTTAAGTCTGATTTCTTTTATCAGCTGATTGAGTTCGGATTTAAGGTAGCGATTTCGGTTTTTTTGCCATCTTGACCTAATGTAATTTTTTAGCTTTATTAATGAGGCTATTTCGGGTGGGATAGGAGTGTGGGTGGATTTGGTTGAGCGTTTCGGAGTGGAGGAATCCAGGGCTGTTTGAATGACTTGGGTGAAATGTGTTATGTGTTGATCTATTGCTTCAGTGTTGTTACAAGTAGGGTTTGGTGTAGAAATCTCATCATTTAAGGTATCCTTGAATTTATTCCAGTCGGTTTTCGCGTAGTTTAAAATTTTTGATGATTCTGGTGAGGTCGGTCGGCCAAATAGGGAGAAAAACAATGGTAGGTGATCGGATGGAGATTCGGAAAGTGTGGTGAAATTATTAATGATAGAGATGTTGTTTGTTAATAAAAGGTCAATAGTACTAGGAGTGTTTGAATTATGAGGGTAGTGTGTAGGAACGTCTGGAAAGAGCAGATTAATTTTTTGTTCCGTCAAAAAATTTGAGAGAATCTTACCTGATTCGTTAGGCCTAGCAGAGGTCCAAGCAGTGTCCTTCGCATTGAAGTCTCCAACAATAATTGTTGGAGTACTATCGGAAAATAGGTGCCTCAATAGGTTTGTATCTATTGAGACATCCGGTGGATTGTAGATCGAGTAGATCTTCGTTTTTTTATTGTTTACTTGGACCTCTACTCCCACGTATTCGGTGAGCGACAGGAGATCATGCGGAAGAGTTCTATGTGACAAGGTTTTGTGGATCGCCACCGCAACACCACCACCTGCTTTGGCCGTTCTGTCTTCCCTGGTCAGCGAGAAGTCTGGGAAGTTAATTTTCTTCGTTTTGCTGTTTAACTTAGTCTCTGAAATCAAACAAATTTTGATGTTATTTCTGTGGACGATGTGTAATAACTCGTCCAGATTAGGCTTGAGCGCAAAAATATTAATTGCTAATATGTTGGTTATGTTTGCTGGGGAATCGTAGGTGTGTTTGAGGAGGGTAAGAACAGGTGGACATAGGATGCGATGATTGTGATCCTATCAATTGGTGTAAGGGCTGTTTGGAGTTTAGAGCTCATCTCTTTTAGCTCTGAAAGGATTTCGGGAATTCTAAGGGTTGTTAGCTCGTCAAGGACTTGCTTTGCTGTAATTACATAGTTTATAGTTCTACTTAAATGAGATTCGGGAACATGTGTTTCCATTGGGATGGTCCTAGGTTCAGCAGTGGGTGCGATAAGATTCCTTCTCGAGGTTTCCACCGTCGGGAAGAAGGAAGCGTAGGTGGGCCTGGACGTGTTGGCAGTAGAACTCGGAGTTGGCACTGGGACTGCAGGAGACTGGAGGGACTGGATGTTCCTTTCCAGATTCTGGATCGTGGCCGAGTGAGGTGTAGTGGGCAATTCCAGTGGCGCTATGCTGGGCCTGGCCGATTGAGCTCGTTTTTTCTGAGTTTCCATGAATTTTAGGCGCATGGAACACTCTCTATAGCTGGCCGTGTGGGCTAGTCCGCAGTTCGCGCACTTGAGAGTTTTCGAAGTGCAGGCTTTGACGTCATGATTTGACGCACACTTTACACATCTGGGGTTCAGGTTGCAGTGTTGGCTTGCATGGCCGAACCGTTGGCACCTGAAACACTGGGTCGGTTGCTCGGATTTCACAAATTTTTCTATCTTGTATGTGTGATAGAAAATAGTTTTAATAGCAGCAAAGCTGCTCAAGGTTACTTCAGGGCCAACCGTGATTGCGAAGATCGGGAGAGGCCTGTTTTCTTTAATATTTCCGTCTTTATTTACTTTCACGAACTGGCGAACGGAAAGTACGTTAATGCCTTGATTTGATAATTCGGCTTGAATTTCGGCTTCCGAGAAACTGCTGGGAAGCCCTTTCAAAATAAATTTCTTCGGTCTTTCACTGTTAAGGCCGTAGGTGAAAAAATTAAGGTTGTGCCTTTTCAGGATACTTGCGATTTTGTTGTAATCGTCGGTCGTTTGTAGGTGGACGATCGTGGTACTTCCATTAAACTTCATCCTGAAGTTTTTATCCGAGGCATTGACTTGCAGGAAATTTATTAACTTTTTGGTCTCCAATTTGTCGTTTTCAACGATGATTGGAGGCACTGAGGTTTTTTTTTGAGCGTCTTGAGGCCCATCAGAAGAGTTCGGAGGATTGTTGGGGCGGGCTGGTTCAGAGCTCGCGCTGTTTGACCGTTTCATAACGGTTTTTTTTTGTTTTTTTTGGGTCTTCCATCGGAGGACTCGTTTTGGCTTTCCTTTTGGGAGCCAAGGGAATTTTGAGGTTTTTTAGATTTGACACTTTTGTGCCAAAACTTTTACTCGATTTAAAATTTCAATGTATTAGAAGCACGGTACGTTTGAAATTTGTAATTCGTAGGGAGCGGTAGACATGCGTCCGCACGACACCGACTCAAAACAAATACTGACGCCAAAGCCCCGTCCGACTACTGTGTGTGTGTGTGTGTGTGTGTATGTCCGTATGTCTGTGTGTTGCCGCAATTTTGATCCTAGGTTTCTCACGAACGAATGAAGCTATCGAGACCGTCAATAGTGGAATCATGTAACTTAGAGGGGATGAGATTTTGGGGGGAATTGATGTAGTATGTATATTGTTATTAACAATATTGATGGTTTATTACGTTCTATTGCATAAACTATTAGCGTTAGCGCAAAATTTATATGAAAAAAGTTGGTCCCCATTTAAAAATGCGCATTTGATATACAATGACTTTTTTCGCAAATTTGCATAATGAAGGAGGTATGAGCGTCTCAACAATTATGTCTGTAGGGAGTGAACGAATGAACACAGCGCTGTCATGAAGTTCTCAATCAAAACCTTTCCGTTCAGAATTGAGCGTATTACATTTTGGATGGGATTCGCTCAGTATATGCAATGTTATTAACAATTGTAATTGTTTATACTGTTCCACCGGGAAAAATATTAAAGGTATCGGGAACCTTTTCAGAAGAGAATTAGTGCTGATATAAAAATACACCTTCTATGTGTTATGACTTTTTTCCATAATTTGCATAATTAAGAAGGTATGGTCGTCTGAGCAATTTCAAAGATGGACACAATCACATGTACATGTCACCCAGACTGTTCCTTATACAAAACTGCACATTCAAAATGACTTTTTTCACTATAGGTTAGAACATATCCCGAGTTAAACTAGAATATACGTGGCAAGTGAATATGTCGACAATTGCGGGAAAAATGTAGAAGAGCGGGATAACGAAGTAAGTACAGAGGTAGATGGGGTGGCCAGGCGGACGAATTCTAGTTGAATAGTATTCTGGACTTAAAAATCAAACTAAAGTGATCGTGTGCAGCAATTATTAGATGCAATTCCAATTATTGATATCACTGTTGAGTGTGCTCATCACAATGATGGCGTGTTAATACTGTACTGAAATACCAAATCGGGAAGTTTTGTTTGTGCCCCGTACGGGGCACACGCATTTGCATACCACTAGTCCCTTGCTCTTATTTCGCTCTCAGTTAATTCACTTTCGATATGAACTAATGCTTCGAAATTACTTTGTGCGCCAGCATGATCTCTACCTTTTTTATCAAGGACTGCTGCGCGTTGTGCTAACTGAGTTTGTTTAATTTCTAATTACTCGGCGAGCGTTGCCAATTCTCCTTCATCTATTTTTGAACTATTTTGGAACTTCTAATCGCGACGAAAGAAATAAAAGAAAAAAGAAAAATACCTTTGGCGGCGATAAGGCGATAACCAGATGACGGGAAGTAATTATGATGCTACGTTAGCAAGTCACTCGACTCACGGGACTAACTTTTCAATAAAATAAATTTGACTGTGTATTTTTCTAACGTTATTTTTATTTGTCAGAAGATCGGCGCAAGAATTCGAGTTTTTCCTTCAGGGTAGATAGGAAGCGCTGATCGGAAGGTGTGGTCTTCAGAGATTTTCCCTTGTTTGGATGAGATTGGTCCACTCGGTCTCGAGAAATGTATTCAAATTTCAAAGGATAGGGGGACGACTAGGGCGAGCTTGTCCGCCACGATACGGAAAGGTAAATGAACGGTGCACTAAGTATGGAATATAACTGGTTGTATTTCACAAATATTCTTGCTTATATACTAAATTGACTTCATACGCCCGGTGCGTTTTTACTGTGCTCAGCTGTAGTATGGGGTCTAACCCTTCGAGAATGCTGAGCAAGTGGTGCAATCAACGCAAAGTGTGCGTCGATGAATGACAGTTTCGAAATATAAATGTGAACGTTATTCTTCACATGCTTTTCGAACTTTCAGTCTAATTCCAACTAAAATGATCAATTTTAATATTATTGCATTTTTGTCTTATCAACAACTAATTTCGATATTAAAATTTTCATGTTATTACATTGTGGGTTTATTTCCTACTTCGCAGGTGTACGAGGATTACATGCCCAGCGCATTATCAGTGAGCTCAGGTTTCATGTGTGGCGTCTGCCGTGGAGAAATCTGCGCCAGCTGGGCAGTGAGTGCGATTGTCCAATAGATGAAAGTGTTCTGAAATGAAGTCCTACATGGATGTTATCATTCATGTAGCTTTTTACTTTCATTGTAGTGGATTAAACCTATTAGACTTTGATATGATCCCAATTATAACAAATATAACAGCTAGTTGTTATATGGAAATGTTCAATTTATCATATTTTCATTTTATTTCCTCTTCACAGGCGTACGAGCATTATACGTGCAGCGCGTTATCACGGGGCTCAGGTTTCACCGGGTGTCTCCACCTGGGAATACTGAGCCAGCAGTGCAATGATCGCGGAGTATTTCTCAGTACGTGTAAGTTCTTTTGAAACTGAATGTCAATTTTATCATCAACGTTTCTCTAATATTAATACTAGTCAGTTAATTATAAATTATTCTACGTATTAGATTTTATGTTGTGGGGGGACCGGCGAGAAGGGAAGGACGTAACACTCCCCATAGGAGCCCAATGTTAAAGTTGGACTAAATCGAAAATTATTAATTTCAATTTTTCGACACAAATTCGACGGAAGAGTCTTCAAGGGGTGCCAATTGGATAGTACAGACGCGCACGGGGCCAAAAATTCGATTTTAAGAATTTTAAGTTTGCCTCCCCATAAGAGGCCAATGTTAAATTTGGCAAAAATCGAAAATGATTAATTTCAATTTTTCGACCCAAATTCGACGGGAGATTCTTCTAGACATTCCAATTGAATAGTGCAAATGCGCACGGGGCGGAGAAGTCGATGAAGCGCTGCGCACCAAGTGTTGGGCGCCACTGGCTGCCACCTAAATATTGTGAGCCAATGGCTATCTTCCAGTTTGTGAGCCCCACTGACTGCCCTCCAATCTTAGTGCCCCATTGGCTGCCCCCCAATAATTGCGCCCCACTTGTGTCCCCCCAATGAATGTGCCCCACTGGCTATCCCCGATTTTTTTAGTCCCACTGACTGCCCCCCTATTTTTGTCCCCATTCGCTGCCCCCCAATTTTTGTCCCCCCATTCGCTGGCCCCCAATGTTTGTGCCGCACTCACTGTCCCCCAATTTTTGTCCCCCATTTGCTGCCCCCCAATTTTGGTGCCCCATTCGTTGCCCCCCATTTTTGTGCCCCACTCGCTGCCGCCAATTTTTGTGCCTCAACCGCTGCCCCCAATTTTTGTGCCCCCCGATGTTTGCGCCCCCCCGATTTTTCGCGGCCCGATTTTTGGGCCCCCATTTTTGTGCCCCCTGATTATTGGGCCCCCCGATTTTTGGGCCTCCTGATTGTTGTGCCCCCCGATTTTTGTGCACTCCCATTTTTGGGCCCCCCGATTTTTGTGCCCCCCAATTTGTGCGCACCACCCGCTGCCCCCCACTTTTGGTGCCCCACTCACTGCCCCCCAATTTTTGTGCCCCACTCTCTGCCCCCCCATTTTTGTGCGCCCTGATTGTTGGGCCCCCCGATTTTTGTGCCCCCCACCTTGTGTGCCCCACCCGCTGCCCCCCAATTTTGGTGCCCCACTGTCTACCCCCCAATTTTTGTGCCATACCCGCTGCCCCCCAATTTTAGTACCTCACTAGCTGCCCCCCCCAATTTTGGTGCCCCCCAATTTGTGTGCTCCACCCGCTGCCGCCAATTTTTGTGCCTCAACCGCTGCCCCCAATTTTTGTGCCCCCCGATTTTTGTACCCCCCGATTTTTGAGCCCCCCGATTTTTGGACTCCCCCGATTTTTGTGCCCCCCAATTTTTGTACCCCTCCGGCTGCGCCCCAATTTTTCTGCCCCACCCGCTTCCCCACACTTTTGGTGCCTCACTAGCTGCCCCCCCAATTTTGGTGCCCCCCAATTTTTGTGCCCCGCCCGCTGCCCCCCAATTTTAGTGCCTCACTAGCTGCCCCCCCCCCCAATTTTGATGCCCCCCGATTTTTGTGCCCCCCAATTTTGGTGCCTCACTAGCTGCCCCCCGATTTTTGCGCCCTCCGATTTTTATCCCCCCCCCCCCGATTGTTGTGCCCCCCAATTTTTGGACCCCCCGATTTTTGTGCCCCCCAATTTTTGTGCTCCTCCGGCTACCCCCCAATTTTTGTGCCCCACCCGCTGCACCCCAATTTTGGTGCCTCACTAGCTGCCCCCCCCCCCAATTTTGGTGCCCCCCGATTTTTAAGTCCCCCGATTTTTGTGCCCCCCGATTTTTGGACCCCCCGATTTTTGTGCCCCCCAATTTTTGTGCCTCAACCGCTGCCCGCCAATTTTGGTGCCCCACTCTTTGCCCCCCAATTTTTGTGCCCCCCGATTTTTGTACCCCCCGATTTTTGGCCCCCCCGATTTTTAGTGCCCCCCCGATTTTTGTGCCCCCCACCTTGTGTGCCCCACCCGCTGCCCCCCAATTTTGGTGCCCCACTGTCTGCCCCCCAATTTTTGTGCCCCCCAATTTTTGTGCCATACCCGCTGCCCCCCAATTTTAGTGCCTCACTAGCTGCCCCCCCAATTTTGGTGCCCCCCAATTTGTGTGCTCCACCCGCTGCCGCCAATTTTTGTGCCTCAACCGCTGCCCCCAATTTTTGTGCCCCCCGATTTTTGTACCCCCCGATTTTTGAGCCCCCCGATTTTTGGACTCCCCCGATTTTTGTGCCCCCCAATTTTTGTGCCCCTCCGGCTGCCCCCCAATTTTTCTGCCCCACCCGCTGCCCCCCAATTTTGGTGCCTCACTAGCTGCCCCCCCCCCAATTTTGGTGCCCCCCGATTTTGTGCCCCCCAATTTGTGCGCCCCACCCGCTGCCCCCCAATTTTTGTGCCTCAACCGCTGCCCCCGAATTTTGGTGCCCCACTCTTTGCCCCCCAATTTTTGTGCCCCCCGATTTTTGTACCCCCGATTTTTGTACCCCCGATTTTTGAGCCCCCCGATTTTTGTGCCCCCCAATTTTTGGACCCCCCGATTTTTGTGCCCCCCAATTTTTGTGCCTCTCCGGCTGCCCCCCAATTTTCGTGCCCCACCCGCTGCCCCCCAATTTTGGTGCCTCACTAGCTGCCCCCCCAATTTTGGTGCCCCCCGATTTTTTGGGCCCCCGATTTTTGTGCCCCCCAATTTTTGTGCTCCTCCGGCTGCCGCCCAATTTTTGTGCCTCAACCGCTGCCCCCCAATTTTTGTGCCCCACTCTTTGCCCCCCAATTTTGGTGCCCCACTCTCTGCCCCCAATTTTTGTGCCCCTCGATTTTTGTACCCCCCGATTTTTGAGCCCCCCGATTTTTGTGCCCCCCGATTTTTGGACCCCCCGAATTTTGTGCCCCCCAATTTTTGTGCCTCACCCGCTGCCCCCCAACTTTGGTGCTCCACTCTCTGCCCCCCAATTTTTGTGCCCCCCGATTTTTGTACCCCCCGATTTTTGAGCCTCCCGATTTTTGTACCCCCCGATTTTTGTGCCCCCCAATTTGTGCGCCCCACCCGCTGCCCCCCAATTTTTGTGCCTCAACCGCTGCCCCCGAATTTTGGTGCCCCACTCTTTGCCCCCCAATTTTTGTGCCCCCCGATTTTTGTACCCCCGATTTTTGTACCCCCGATTTTTGAGCCCCCCGATTTTTGTGCCCCCCAATTTTTGGACCCCCCGATTTTTGTGCCCCCCAATTTTTGTGCCTCTCCGGCTGCCCCCCAATTTTCGTGCCCCACCCGCTGCCCCCCAATTTTGGTGCCTCACTAGCTGCCCCCCCAATTTTGGTGCCCCCCGATTTTTTGGGCCCCCGATTTTTGTGCCCCTCCGGCTGCCGCCCAATTTTTGTGCCTCAACCGCTGCCCCCCAATTTTTGTGCCCCACTCTCTGCCCCCCAATTTTGGTGCCCCACTCTCTGCCCCCCAATTTTTGTGCCCCCCGATTTTTGTACCCCCCGATTTTTGAGCCCCCCGATTTTTGTGCCCCCCGATTTTTGGACCCCCCGAATTTTGTGCCCCCCAATTTTTGTGCCTCACCCGCTGCCCCCCAACTTTGGTGCTCCACTCTCTGCCCCCCAATTTTTGTGCCCCCCGATTTTTGTACCCCCCGATTTTTGAGCCTCCCGATTTTTGTACCCCCCGATTTTTGTGCCCCCCAATTTGTGCGCCCCACCCGCTGCCCCCCAATTTTTGTGCCTCAACCGCTGCCCCCCAATTTTGGTGCCCCACTCTCTGCCCCCCAATTTTTGTGCCCCCCGAGTTTTGTGTCCCCCGATTTTTGAGCCCGCCGATTTTTTGGCCCCCCGATTTTTATGCCCCCCAATTTTGGTGCCCCACCCGCTGCCCCACAATTTTTGTGCCTCAACCGCTGCCCCCTAATTTTGGTGCCCCACTCTCTGCCCCCCAATTTTCGTACTCCACTCGCTGCCCCCCGATTTTTGGACCCCCCGATTTTTGTGCCCCCCAATTTTTGTGACCCTCCGTCTGCCCCCCAATTTTTGTGCCCCACCCGCTGCCCCCCGATTTTGGTACCCACTAGCTGCCCCCCAATTTTGGTGCCCCCCAAGTTTTGTGCCCCCCAATTTGTGCGCCACACCCGCTGCCCCCCAATTTTGGTGCCCCACTTGCTGCCCTCCAATTTTTGTACTCCACTCGCTGCCCCCCCGATTTTTGTGCCCTCCGATTTTTATCCCCCCCCCCCCCCCGATTGTTGTGCCCCCCAATTTTTGCACCCCCCGATTTTTGTGCCCCCCGATTTTTGTACCCCCCGATTTTTGGGCCCCCCGATTTTTAGTGCCCCCCCGATTTTTGGACCCCCCGATTTTTGTGCCCCCCAATTTTTGTGCTCCACCCGCTGCCCCCCAATTTTTGTGCCTCAACCGCTGCCCCCGAATTTTGGTGCCCCACTCTTTGCCCCCCAATTTTTGTGCCCCCCGATTTTTGTACCCCCGATTTTTGTGCCCCCCAATTTTTGGACCCCCCGATTTTTGTGCCCCCCAATTTTTGTGCCCCTCCGGCTGCCCCCCAATTTTCGTGCCCCACCCGCTGCCCCCCAATTTTGGTGCCTCACTAGCTGCCCCCGCAATTTTGCTGCCCCCCGATTTGTTGGGCCCCCGATTTTTGTGCCCCCCAATTTTTGTGCTCCTCCGGCTGCCGCCCAATTTTTGTGCCTCAACCGCTGCCCCCCAATTTTTGTGCCCCACTCTCTGCCCCCCAATTTTGGTGCCCCACTCTCTGCCCCCCAATTTTTGTGCCCCCCGATTTTTGTACCCCCCGATTTTTGAGCCCCCGATTTTTGGACCCCCCGAATTTTGTGCCCCCCAATTTTTGTGCCTCACCCGCTGCCCCCCAACTTTGGTGCTCCACTCTCTGCCCCCCAATTTTTGTGCCCCCCGATTTTTGTACCCCCCGATTTTTGAGCCCCCCGATTTTTGTGCCCCACCCGCTGCCCCCCAATTTTTGTGCCTCACCCGCTGCCCCCCAATTTTGGTGCCCCACTATCTGCTCCCCAATTTTTGTGCCCCCCGATTTTTGTGCCCCCCGATTTTGAGCCCCCCGATTTTTTGGCCCCCCGATTTTTGTGCCCCCCAATTTTGGTGCCCCACCCGCTGCCCCACAATTTTTGTGCCTCACCCGCTGCCCCCCAATTTTGTGCCCCACTCTCTGCCCCCCAATTTTGGTGCCCCAGCCTCTCTGCCCACCAATTGGTGCCCCCCAATTTTGTGCCCCCTCTCCCCCCAAT
>BQMI01000526.1:0-55427 GCA_026005395.1 Asobara japonica
TCGCTGATAACTGGAGAACGGTCGAATGTTAGCGTTTGCCGTATGTTGCATCGTGTTCAGCGCATCGAATTACCCCTATACAGTGAATTTGGAGGTTAGGGAAGTGTACGGTAGTGTTTTGGAAGGAAAAATATGCGATATTCGTTTTCGAAAAGCACGCACAGTCCTCACTGTTTTGATGAAAACTCAGAACGGTCGAATGTTAGCGTTTGCCGTATGTTGCATCGTGTTCAGCACATCGAATTACCCCTATACAGTGAATTTGAAGCGTTTAAGGGAAGTGTACGGTAGTGTTTTGGCAGAAAATTGCTTTTTCGAAAATCGAGCAATTCGCTGATGACTGGAGAACGGTCGAATGTTAGCGTTTGCCGTATGTTGCATCGTGTTCAGCACATCGAATTACCCCTATACAGTGAATTTGAAGCGTTTAAGGGAAGTGTACGGTAGTGTTTTGGCAGAAAATTGCTTTTTTCGAAAATCGAGCAATTCGCGGATAACTGGAGAACGGTCGAATGTTAGCGTTTGCCGTATGTTGCATCGTGTTCAGCGCATCGAATTACCCCTATACAGTGAATTTGGAGTTGTTACGGGAAGTGTACGGTAGTGTTTTGGAAGGAAAACCCGTTTATGCGATATTCGTGCGTTTCACGGGCAGAAAAGCACGTTTTTCACAGTCCTCACTGTTTTGATGAACTCAAGAACGGTCGAATGTTAGCGTTTGCCGTATGTTGCATCGTGTTCAGCACATGAATTACCCCTATACAGTGAATTTGAAGCGTTTAAGGGAAGTGTACGGTAGTGTTTTGGCAGAAAATTGCTTTTTTCGAAAATCGAGCAATTCGCTGATGACTGGAGAACGGTCGAATGTTAGCGTTTGCCGTATGTTGCATCGTGTTCAGCACATCGAATTACCCCTATACAGTGAATTTGAAGCGTTTAAGGGAAGTGTACGGTAGTGTTTTGGCAGAAAATTGCTTTTTTCGAAAATCGAGCAATTCGCGGATAACTGGAGAACGGTCGAATGTTAGCGTTTGCCGTATGTTGCATCGTGTTCAGCGCATCGAATTACCCCTATACAGTGAATTTGGAGTGTTACGGGAAGTGTACGGTAGTGTTTTGGAAGGAAAACCGTTTATGCGATATTCGTGCGTTTCACGGGCAGAAAAGCACGTTTTTCACAGTCCTCACTGTTTTGATGAAACTCGAGAACGGTCGAATGTTAGCGTTTGCCGTATGTTGCATCGTGTTCAGCACATCGAATTACCCTATACAGTGAATTTGAAGCGTTTAAGGGAAGTGTACGGTAGTGTTTTGGCAGAAAATTGCTTTTTTCGAAAATCGAGCAATTCGCTGATAACTGGAGAACGGTCGAATGTTAGCGTTTGCCGTATGTTGCATCGTGTTCAGCACATCGAATTACCCCTATACAGTGAATTTGAAGCGTTTAAGGGAAGTGTACGGTAGTGTTTGGCAGAAAATTGCTTTTTTCGAAAATCGAGCAATTCGCTGATAACTGGAGAACGGTCGAATGTTAGCGTTTGCCGTATGTTGCATCGTGTTCAGCACATCGAATTACCCCTATACAGTGAATTTGAAGCGTTTAAGGGAAGTGTACGGTAGTGTTTTGGCAGAAAATTGCTTTTTTCGAAAATCGAGCAATTCGCTGATAACTGGTGAACGGTCGAATGTTAGCGTTTGCCGTATGTTGCATCGTGTTCAGCACACCGAATTACCCCTATACCAGTGAATTTGAAGCGTTTAAGGGAAGTGTACGGTAGTTTTTGGCAGAAAATTGCTTTTTTCGAAAATCGAGCAATTCGCTGATAACTGAGAGAACGGTCGAATGTTAGCGTTTGCCGTATGTTGCATCGTGTTCAGCACATCGAATTACCCCTATACAGTGAATTTGAAGCGTTTAAGGGAAGTGTACGGTAGTGTTTTGGCAGAAAATTGCTTTTTCGAAAATCGAGCAATTCGCTGATAACTGGAGAACGGTCGAATGTTAGCGTTTGCCGTATGTTGAATCGTGTTCAGCGCATCGAATTACCCCTATACAGTGAATTTGAAGCGTTTAAGGGAAGTGTACGGTAGTGTTTTGGCAGAAAATTGCTTTTTTCGAAAATCGCGCAATTCGCTGATAACTGGAGAACAGTCGAATGTTAGCGTTTGCCGTATGTTGCATCGTGTTCAGCGCATCGAATTACCCCTATACAGTGAATTTGAGTGGCGTTTAAGGGAAGTGTAGGTAGCTTTTTTCGAAAATGAGCAGTAATAAATTGAAGTTAAAATGCGTTTGCCTAGTGAAGTTCAGCGTTTCAATTCACGTCATCGAATTACATATACAATTTGAGTTACGGGAAGTGTACGGTAGTGTTTGGAAGGAAAACCCGTTTATGCGATATTCGTGCGTTTCACGGGCAGAAAAGCACGTTTTTCACAGTCCTCACTGTTTTGATGAAAACTCAAGAACGGTCGAATGTTAGCGTTTGCCGTATGTTGCATCGTGTTCAGCACATGAATTACCCCTATACAGTGAATTTGAAGCGTTAAGGGAAGTGTAGGGTAGTGTTTTGGCAGAAAATTGCTTTTTTCGAAAATCGAGCAATTCGCTGATGACTGGAGAACGGTCGAATGTTAGCGTTTGCCGTATGTTGCATCGTGTTCAGCACATCGAATTACCCCTATACAGTGAATTTGAAGCGTTTAAGGGAAGTGTACGGTAGTGTTTTGGCAGAAAATTGCTTTTTCGAAAATCGAGCAATTCGCGGATAACTGGAGAACGGTCGAATGTTAGCGTTTGCCGTATGTTGCATCGTGTTCAGCGCATCGAATTACCCCTATACAGTGAATTTGGAGTGGTTACGGGAAGTGTACGGTAGTGTTTTGGCAGAAAATTGCTTTTTTCGAAAATCGAGCAATTCGCTGATAACTGGAGAACGGTCGAATGTTAGCGTTTGCTGTATGTTGCATCGTGTTCAGCGCATCGAATTACCCCTATACAGTGAATTTGGAGTGGTTACGGGAAGTGTACGGTAGTGTTTTGGAAGGAAAACCCGTTTATGCGATATTCGTGCGTTTCACGGGCAGAAAAGCACGTTTTTCACAGTCCTCACTGTTTGATGATAACTCGAGAACGGTCGAATGTTAGCGTTTGCCGTATGTTGCATCGTGTTCAGCATATCGAATCACCCCTATACAGTGAATTTGAAGCGTTTAAGGGAAGTGTACGGTAGTGTTTTGGCAGAAAATTGCTTTTTTCGAAAATCGAGCAATTCGCTGATAACTCGAGAACGGTCGAATGTTAGCGTTTGCCGTATGTTGGATCGTATTCAGGCATCGAATTACCCCTATACAGTGAATTTGGAGGTTACGGGAAGTGTACGGTAGTGTTTTGGAAGGAAAACCCGTTTATGCGATATTCGTGCGTTTCACGGGCAGAAAAGCACGTTTTACACAGTCCTCACTGTTTTGATGATAACTCAAGAACGGTCGAATGTTAGCGTTTGCCGTATGTTGCATCGTGTTCAGCACATCGAATGACCCCTATACAGTGAATTTGAAGCGTTTAAGGGAAGTGTACGGTAGTGTTTTAGCAGAAAATTGCTTTTTTCGAAAATCGAGCAATTCGCTGATAACTCGAGAACGGTCGAATGTTAGCGTTTGCCGTATGTTGCATCGTGTTCAGCACATCGAATCACCCCTATACAGTGAATTTGAATCGTTTAAGGGAAGTGTACGGTAGTGTTTTGGCAGAAAATTGCTTTTTTCGAAAATCGAGCAATTCGCTGATAACTCGAGAACGGTCGAATGTTAGCGTTTGCCGTATGTTGCATCGTGTTCAGCATATCGAATCACCCTATACAGTGAATTTGAAGCGTTTAAGGGAAGTGTACGGTAGTGTTCTGGCAGAAAATTGCTTTTTTCGAAAATCGAGCAATTCGCTGATAACTGGAGAACGGTCGAATGTTAGCGTTTGCCGTATGTTCCATCGTGTTCAGCACATCGAATTACCCTATACAGTGAATTTGAAGCGTTTAAGGGAAGTGTACGGTAGTGTTTTGGCAGAAAATTGCTTTTTTCGAAAATCGAGCAATTCGCTGATAACTGGTGAACGGTCGAATGTTAGCGTTTGCCGTATGTTGCATCGTGTTCAGCACACCGAATTACCCCTATACGTGAATTTGAAGCGTTTAAGGGAAGTGTACGGTAGTGTTTTGGCAGAAAATTGCTTTTTTCGAAAATCGAGCAATTCGCTGATAACTGGAGAACGGTCGAATGTTAGCGTTTGCCGTATGTTGCATCGTGTTCAGCACATCGAATTACCCCTATACAGTGAATTTGAAGCGTTTAAGGGAAGTGTACGGTAGTGTTTTGGCAGAAAATTGCTTTTTTCGAAAATCGAGCAATTCGCTGATAACTGGAGAACGGTCGAATGTTAGCGTTTGCCGTATGTTGAATCGTGTTCAGCGCATCGAATTACCCCTATACAGTGAATTTGAAGCGTTTAAGGGAAGTGTACGGTAGTGTTTTGGCAGAAAATTGCTTTTTTCGAAAATCGCGCAATTCGCTGATAACTGGAGAACAGTCGAATGTTAGCGTTTGCCGTATGTTGCATCGTGTTCAGCGCATCGAATTACCCCTATACAGTGAATTTGGAGTGGTTACGGGAAGTGTACGGTAGTGTTTTGGAAGGAAAACCCGTTTATGCGATATTCGTGCGTTTCACGGGCAGAAAAGCACGTTTTTCACAGTCCTCACTGTTTTGATGAAACTCAAGAACGGTCGAATGTTAGCGTTTGCCGTATGTTGCATCGTGTTCAGCACATCGAATTACCCCTATACAGTGAATGTGGAGCGTTTAAGGGAAGTGTACGGTAGTGTTTTGGCAGAAAATTGCTTTTTTCGAAAATCGAGCAATTCGCTGATAACTGGAGAACGGTCGAATGTTAGCGTTCGCAGTAAGTTGCATCGTGTTCAGCACATCGAATTACCCCTATACAGTGAATTTGAAGCGTTTAAGGGAAGTGTACGGTAGTGTTTTGGCAGAAAATTGCTTTTTTTCGAAAATCGAGCAATTCGCTGATAACTGGAGAACGGTCGAATGTTAGCGTTTGCCGTATGTTGCATCGTGTTCAGCGCATCGAATTACCCCTATACAGTCAATTTGGAGTGGTTACGGAAGTGTACGGTAGTGTTTTGGAGGAAAACCCGTTTATATGCGATATTCGTGCGTTTCACGGGCAGAAAAGCACGTTTTTCACAGTCCTCACTGTTTTGATGATAACTCGAGAACGGGCGAATGTTAGCGTTTGCCGTATGTTGCATCGTGTTCAGCACATCGAATTACCCCTACACAGTGAATTTGAAGCGTTAAGGAAGTGTACGTAGTGTTTTGGCAGAAAATTGCTTTTTCGAAAATCGAGCAATTCGCTGATAACTGGAGAACGGTCGAATGTTAGCGTTTGCCGTATGTTGCATCGTGTTCAGCACATCGAATTACCCCTATACAGTGAATTTGAAGCGTTTAAGGGAAGTGTACGGTAGTGTTCTGGCAGAAAATTGCTTTTTTCGAAAATCGAGCAATTCGCTGATAACTGGAGAACGGTCGAATGTTAGCGTTTGCCGTATGTTGCATCGTGTTCAGCACATCGAATTACCCCTATACAGTGAATTTGAAGCGTTTAAGGGAAGTGTACGGTAGTGTTTTGGCAGAAAATTGCTTTTTTCGAAAATCGAGCAATTCGCTGATAACTCGAGAACGGTCGAATGTTAGCGCTTGCCGTATGTTGCATCGTGTTCAGCGCATCGAATTACCCCTATACAGTGAATTTGGAGTGGTTACGGGAAGTGTACGGTAGTGTTTTGGAAGGAAAACCCGTTTATCCGATATTCGTGCGTTTCACGGGCAGAAAAGCACGTTTTACACAGTCCTCACTGTTTTGATGATAACTCAAGAACGGTCGAATGTTAGCGTTTGCCGTATGTTGCATCGTGTTCAGCACATCGAATTACCCTATACCGTGAATTTGAAGCGTTTAAGGGAATGTACGGTAGTGTTTTGGCAGAAAATTGCTTTTTTCGAAAATCGAGCAATTCGCTGATAACTGGAGAACGGTCGAATATTAGCGTTTGCCGTATGTTGCATCGTGTTCAGCACATCGAATTACCCCTATACAGTGAATTTGAAAGCGTTTAAGGGAAGTGTACGGTAGTGTTTTGGCAGAAAATTGCTTTTTTCGAAATCGAGCAATTCGCTGATAACTGGAGAACGGTCGAATGTTAGCGTTTGCCGTATGTTGAATCGTGTTCAGCGCATCGAATTACCCCTATACAGTGAATTTGAAGCGTTTAAGGGAAGTGTACGGTAGTGTTTTGGCAGAAAATTGCTTTTTTCGAAAAATCGAGCAATTCGCTGATAACTGGAGAACGGTCGAATGTTAGCGTTTGCCGTATGTTGCATCGTGTTCAGCGCATCGAATTACCCCTATACAGTGAATTTGGAGTGGTTACGGGAAGTGTACGGTAGTGTTTTGGAAGGAAAACCCGTTTATGCGATAGTTTCACGGTCGAGGAGCAGAAAAGCACGTTTTTCACAGTCCTCACTGTTTTGATGATAACTCGAGAACGGTCGAATGTTAGCGTTTGCCGTATGTTGCATCGTGTTCAGCACATCGAATTACCCCTATACAGTGAATTTGGAGCGTTTAAGGGAAGTGTACGGTAGTGTTTTGGCAGAAAATTGCTTTTTTCGAAAATCGAGCAATTCGCTGATAACTGGAGAACGGTCGAATGTTAGCGTTCGCCGTATGTTGCGTCGTGTTCAGCACATCGAATTACCCCTATACAGTGAATTTGAAGCGTTTAAGGGAAGTGTACGGTAGTGTTTTGGCAGAAAATTGCTTTTTTCGAAAATCGAGCAATTCGCTGATAACTGGAGAACGGTCGAATGTTAGCGTTTGCCGTATGTTGCATCGTGTTCAGCGCATCGAATTACCCCTATACAGTGAATTTGGAGTGGTTACGGGAAGTGTACGGTAGTGTTTTGGAAGGAAAACCCGTTTATGCGATATTCGTGCGTTTTCACGGGCAGAAAAGCGCGTTTTTCACAGTCCTCACTGTTTTGATGATAACTCGAGAACGGTCGAATGTTAGCGTTTGCCGTATGTTGCATCGTGTTCAGCACATCGAATTACCCCTATACAGTGAATTTGAAGCGTTTAAGGGAAGTGTACGGTAGTGTTTTGGCAAAAAATTGCTTCTTTCGAAAATCGAGCAATTCGCTGATAACTCGAGAACGGTCGAATGTTAGCGTTGGCCGTATGTTGCATCGTGTTCAGCACATCGAATTACCCCTTTACAGTGAATTTGAAGCGTTTAAGGGAAGTGTACGGTAGTGTTTTGGCAGAAAATTGCTTTTTTCGAAAATCGAGCAATTCGCTGATAACTGGAGAACGGTCGAATGTTAGCGTTCGCAGTATGTTGCATCGTGTTCAGCACATCGAATTATCCCTATACAGTGAATTTGAAGCGTTTAAGGGAAGTGTACGGTAGTGTTTTGGCAGAAAATTGCTTTTTTCGAAAATCGAGCAATTCGCTGATAACTGGAGAACGGTCGAATGTTAGCGTTTGCCGTATGTTGCATCGTGTTCAGCGCATCGAATTACCCCTATACAGTGAATTTGGAGTAGTTACGGGAAGTGTACGGTAGTGTTTTGGAAGGAAAACCCGTTTATGCGATATTCGTGCGTTTCACGGGCAGAAAAGCACGTTTTTCACAGTCCTCACTGTTTTGATGATAACTCGAGAACGGTCGAATGTTACCGTTTGCCGTATGTTGCATCGTGTTCAGCACATCGAATTACCCCTATACAGTGAATTTGAAGCGTTTAAGGGAAGTGTACGGTAGTGTTTTGGCAGAAAATTGCTTTTTTCGAAAATCGAGCAATTCGTTGATAACTGGAGAACGGTCGAATGTTAGCGTTTGCCGTATGTTGCATCGTGTTCAGCACATCGAATTACCCCTATACAGTGAATTTGCAGCGTTTAAGGGAAGTGTACGGTAGTGTTCTGGCAGAAAATTGCTTTTTTCCAAAATCGAGCAATTCGCTGATAACTGGAGAACGGTCGAATGTTAGCGTTTGCCGTATGTTGCATCGTGTTCAGCACATCGAATTACCCTTATACAGTGAATTTGAAGCGTTTAAGGGAAGTGTACGGTAGTGTTTTGGCAGAAAATTGCTTTTTTCGAAAATCGAGCAATTCGCTGATAACTCGAGAACGGTCGAATGTTAGCGCTTGCCGTATGTTGCATCGTGTTCAGCGCATCGAATTACCCCTATACAGTGAATTTGGAGTGGTTACGGGAAGTGTACGGTAGTGTTTTGGAAGGAAAACCCGTTTATGCGATATTCGTGCGTTTCACGGGCAGAAAAGCACGTTTTACACAGTCCTCACTGTTTTGATGATAACTCAAGAACGGTCGAATGTTAGCGTTTGCCGTATGTTGCATCGTGTTCAGCACATCGAATTACCCCTATACCGTGAATTTGAAGCGTTTAAGGGAAGTGTACGGTAGTGTTTTGGCAGAAAATTGCTTTTTTCGAAAATCGAGCAATTCGCTGATAACTGGAGAACGGTCGAATGTTAGCGTTTGCCGTATGTTGCATCGTGTTCAGCACATCGAATTACCCCTATACAGTGAATTTGAAGCGTTTAAGGGAAGTGTACGGTAGTGTTTTGGCAGAAAATTGCTTTTTTCGAAAATCGAGCAATTCGCTGATAACTGGAGAACGGTCGAACGTTAGCGTTTGCCGTATGTTGAATCGTGTTCAGCGCATCGAATTACCCCTATACAGTGAATTTGGAGTGGTTACGGGAAGTGTACGGTAGTGTTTTGGAAGGAAAACCCGTTTATGCGATATTCGTGCGTTTCACGGGCAGAAAAGCACGTTTTTCACAGTCCTCACTGTTTTGATGATAACTCGAGAACGGTCGAATGTCAGCGTTTGCCGTATGTTGCATCGTGTTCAGCACATCGAATTACCCCTATACAGTGAATTTGAAGCGTTTAAGGGAAGTGTACGGTAGTGTTTTGGCAGAAAATTGCTTTTTTCGAAAATCGAGCAATTCGCTGATAACTGGAGAACGGTCGAATGTTAGCGTTTGCCGTATGTTACATCGTGTTCAGCGCATCGAATTACCCCTATACAGTGAATTTGGAGTGGTTACGGGAAGTGTACGGTAGTGTTTTGGCAGAAAATTGCTTTTTTCGAAAATCGAGCAATTCGCTGATAACTCGAGAACGGTCGAATGTTAGCGTTTGCTGTATGTTGCATCGTGTTCAGCACATCGAATTACCCCTATACAGTGAATTTGAAGCGTTTAAGGGAAGTGTACGGTAGTGTTTTGGCAGAAAATTGCTTTTTTCGAAAATCGAGCAATTCGCTGATAACTCGAGAACGGTCGAATGTTAGCGCTTGCCGTATGTTGCATCGTGTTCAGCGCATCGAATTACCCCTATACAGTGAATTTGGAGTGGTTACGGGAAGTGTACGGTAGTGTTTTGGAAGGAAAACCCGTTTATGCGATATTCGTGCGTTTCACGGGCAGAAAAGCACGTTTTACACAGTCCTCACTGTTTTGATGATAACTCAAGAACGGTCGAATGTTAGCGTTTGCCGTATGTTGCATCGTGTTCAGCACATCGAATTACCCCTATACCGTGAATTTGAAGCGTTTAAGGGAAGTGTACGGTAGTGTTTTGGCAGAAAATTGCTTTTTTCGAAAATCGAGCAATTCGCTGATAACTGGAGAACGGTCGAATGTTAGCGTTTGCCGTATGTTGCATCGTGTTCAGCACATCGAATTACCCCTATACAGTGAATTTGAAGCGTTTAAGGGAAGTGTACGGTAGTGTTTTGGCAGAAAATTGCTTTTTTCGAAAATCGAGCAATTCGCTGATAACTGGAGAACGGTCGAATGTTAGCGTTTGCCGTATGTTGAATCGTGTTCAGCGCATCGAATTACCCCTATACAGTGAATTTGAAGCGTTTAAGGGAAGTGTACGGTAGTGTTTTGGCAGAAAATTGCTTTTTTCGAAAATCGAGCAATTCGCTGATAACTGGAGAACGGTCGAATGTTAGCGTTTGCCGTATGTTGCATCGTGTTCAGCGCATCGAATTACCCCTATACAGTGAATTTGGAGTGGTTACGGGAAGTGTACGGTAGTGTTTTGGAAGGAAAACCCGTTTATGCGATATTCGTGCGTTTCACGGGCAGAAAAGCACGTTTTTCACAGTCCTCACTGTTTTGATGATAACTCGAGAACGGTCGAATGTTAGCGTTTGCCGTATGTTGCATCGTGTTCAGCACATCGAATTACCCCTTACAGTGCATTTGAAGCGTTTAAGGGAAGTGTACGGTAGTGTTTTGGCAGAAAATTGCTTTTTTCGAAAATCGAGCAATTCGCTGATAACTGGAGAACGGTCGAATGTTAGCGTTTGCCGTATGTTGCATCGTGTTCAGCACATCGAATTACCCCTATACAGTGAATTTGGAGCGTTTAAGGGAAGTGTACGGTAGTGTTTTGGCAGAAAATTGCTTTTTTCGAAAATCGAGCAATTCGCTGATAACTGGAGAACGGTCGAATGTTAGCGTTCGCCGTATGTTGCGTCGTGTTCAGCACATCGAATTACCCCTATACAGTGAATTTGAAGCGTTTAAGGGAAGTGTACGGTAGTGTTTTGGCAGAAAATTGCTTTTTTCGAAAATCGAGCAATTCGCTGATAACTGGAGAACGGTCGAATGTTAGCGTTTGCCGTATGTTGCATCGTGTTCAGCGCATCGAATTACCCCTATACAGTGAATTTGGAGTGGTTACGGGAAGTGTACGGTAGTGTTTTGGAAGGAAAACCCGTTTATGCGATATTCGTGCGTTTCACGGGCAGAAAAGCGCGTTTTTCACAGTCCTCACTGTTTTGATGATAACTCGAGAACGGTCGAATGTTAGCGTTTGCCGTATGTTGCATCGTGTTCAGCACATCGAATTACCCCTATACAGTGAATTTGAAGCGTTTAAGGGAAGTGTACGGTAGTGTTTTGGCAAAAAATTGCTTCTTTCGAAAATCGAGCAATTCGCTGATAACTCGAGAACGGTCGAATGTTAGCGTTGGCCGTATGTTGCATCGTGTTCAGCACATCGAATTACCCCTTTACAGTGAATTTGAAGCGTTTAAGGGAAGTGTACGGTAGTGTTTTGGCAGAAAATTGCTTTTTTCGAAAATCGAGCAATTCGCTGATAACTGGAGAACGGTCGAATGTTAGCGTTCGCAGTATGTTGCATCGTGTTCAGCACATCGAATTATCCCTATACAGTGAATTTGAAGCGTTTAAGGGAAGTGTACGATAGTGTTTTGGCAGAAAATTGCTTTTTTCGAAAATCGAGCAATTCGCTGATAACTGGAGAACGGTCGAATGTTAGCGTTTGCCGTATGTTGCATCGTGTTCAGCGCATCGAATTACCCCTATACAGTGAATTTGGAGTGGTTACGGGAAGTGTACGGTAGTGTTTTGGAAGGAAAACCCGTTTATGCGATATTCGTGCGTTTCACGGGCAGAAAAGCACGTTTTACACAGTCCTCACTGTTTTGATGATAACTGGAGAACGGTCGAATGTTAGCGTTTGCCGTATGTTGCATCGTGTTCAGCGCATCGAAATACCCCTATACAGTGAATTTGGAGTAGTTACGGGAAGTGTACGGTAGTGTTTTGGAAGGAAAACCCGTTTATGCGATATTCGTGCGTTTCACGGGCAGAAAAGCACGTTTTTCACAGTCCTCACTGTTTTGATGATAACTCGAGAACGGTCGAATGTTAGCGTTTGCCGTATGTTGCATCGTGTTCAGCACATCGAATTACCCCTATACAGTGAATTTGAAGCGTTTAAGGGAAGTGTACGGTAGTGTTTTGGCAGAAAATTGCTTTTTTCGAAAATCGAGCAATTCGTTGATAACTGGAGAACGGTCGAATGTTAGCGTTTGCCGTATGTTGCATCGTGTTCAGCACATCGAATTACCCCTATACAGTGAATTTGCAGCGTTTAAGGGAAGTGTACGGTAGTGTTCTGGCAGTAAATTGCTTTTTTCGAAAATCGAGCAATTCGCTGATAACTCGAGAACGGTCGAATGTTAGCGCTTGCCGTATGTTGCATCGTGTTCAGCGCATCGAATTACCCCTATACAGTGAATTTGGAGTGGTTACGGGAAGTGTACGGTAGTGTTTTGGAAGGAAACCCCGTTTATGCGATATTCGTGCGTTTCACGGGCAGAAAAGCACGTTTTACACAGTCCTCACTGTTTTGATGATAACTCAAGAACGGTCGAATGTTAGCGTTTGCCGTATGTTGCATCGTGTTCAGCACATCGAATTACCCCTATACCGTGAATTTGAAGCGTTTAAGGGAAGTGTACGGTAGTGTTTTGGCAGAAAATTGCTTTTTTCGAAAATCGAGCAATTCGCTGATAACTGGAGAACGGTCGAATGTTAGCGTTTGCCGTATGTTGCATCGTGTTCAGCACATCGAATTACCCCTATACAGTGAATTTGAAGCGTTTAAGGGAAGTGTACGGTAGTGTTCTGGCAGAAAATTGCTTTTTTTCGAAAATCGAGCAATTCGCTGATAACTGGAGAACGGTCGAATGTTAGCGTTTGCCGTATGTTCCATCGTGTTCAGCACATCGAATTACCCCTATACAGTGAATTTGAAGCGTTTAAGGGAAGTGTACGGTAGTGTTTTGGCAGAAAATTGCTTTTTTCGAAAATCGAGCAATTCGCTGATAACTGGAGAACGGTCGAATGTTAGCGTTTGCCGTATGTTGCATCGTGTTCAGCACATCGAATTACCCCTATACAGTGAATTTGAAGCGTTTAAGGGAAGTGTACGGTAGTGTTTTGGCAGAAAATTGCTTTTTTCGAAAATCGAGCAATTCGCTGATAACTGGAGAACGGTCGAATGTTAGCGTTTGCCGTATGTTGAATCGTGTTCAGCGCATCGAATTACCCCTATACAGTGAATTTGAAGCGTTTAAGGGAAGTGTACGGTAGTGTTTTGGCAGAAAATTGCTTTTTTCGAAAATCGCGCAATTCGCTGATAACTGGAGAACAGTCGAATGTTAGCGTTTGCCGTATGTTGCATCGTGTTCAGCGCATCGAATTACCCCTATACAGTGAATTTGGAGTGGTTACGGGAAGTGTACGGTAGTGTTTTGGAAGGAAAACCCGTTTATGCGATATTCGTGCGTTTCACGGGCAGAAAAGCACGTTTTTCACAGTCCTCACTGTTTTGATGAAAACTCAAGAACGGTCGAATGTTAGCGTTTGCCGTATGTTGCATCGTGTTCAGCACATCGAATTACCCCTATACAGTGAATGTGGAGCGTTTAAGGGAAGTGTACGGTAGTGTTTTGGCAGAAAATTGCTTTTTTCGAAAATCGAGCAATTCGCTGATAACTGGAGAACGGTGGAATGTAAGCGTTCGCCGTATGTTGCATCGTGTTCAGCACATCGAATTACCCCTATACAGTGAATTTGAAGCGTTTAAGGGAAGTGTACGGTAGTGTTTTGGCAGAAAATTGCTTCTTTCGAAAATCGAGCAATTCGCTGATAACTGGAGAACGGTCGAATGTTAGCGTTGGCCGTATGTTGCATCGTGTTCAGCACATCGAATTACCCCTATACCGTGAATTTGAAGCGTTTAAGGGAAGTGTACGGTAGTGTTTTGGCAGAAAATTGCTTTTTTCGAAAATCGAGCAATTCGCTGATAACTGGAGAACGGTCGAATGTTAGCGTTTGCCGTATGTTGCATCGTGTTCAGCACATCGAATTACCCCTATACAGTGAATTTGAAGCGTTTAAGGGAAGTGTACGGTAGTGTTTTGGCAGAAAATTGCTTTTTTCGAAAATCGAGCAATTCGCTGATAACTGGAGAACGGTCGAATGTTAGCGTTTGCCGTATGTTGAATCGTGTTCAGCGCATCGAATTACCCATATACAGTGAATTTGAAGCGTTTAAGGGAAGTGTACGGTAGTGTTTTGGCAGAAAATTGCTTTTTTCGAAAATCGAGCAATTCGCTGATAACTGGAGAACAGTCGAATGTTAGCGTTTGCCGTATGTTGCATCGTGTTCAGCGCATCGAATTACCCCTATACAGTGAATTTGGAGTGGTTACGGGAAGTGTACGGTAGTGTTTTGGAAGGAAAACCCGTTTATGCGATATTCGTGCGTTTCACGGGCAGAAAAGCACGTTTTTCACAGTCCTCACTGTTTTGATGAAAACTCAAGAACGGTCGAATGTTAGCGTTTGCCGTATGTTGCATCGTGTTCAGCACATTGAATTACCCCTATACAGTGAATTTGAAGCGTTTAAGGGAAGTGTAGGGTAGTGTTTTGGCAGAAAATTGCTTATTTCGAAAATCGAGCAATTCGCTGATGACTGGAGAACGGTCGAATGTTAGCGTTTGCCGTATGTTGCATCGTGTTCAGCACATCGAATTACCCCTATACAGTGAATTTGAAGCGTTTAAGGGAAGTGTACGGTAGTGTTTTGGCAGAAAATTGCTTTTTTCGAAAATCGAGCAATTCGCGGATAACTGGAGAACGGTCGAATGTTAGCGTTTGCCGTATGTTGCATCGTGTTCAGCGCATCGAATTACCCCTATACAGTGAATTTGGAGTTGTTACGGGAAGTGTACGGTAGTGTTTTGGAAGGAAAACCCGTTTAGGCGATATTCGTGCGTTTCACGGGCAGAAAAGCACGTTTTTCACAGTCCTCACTGTTTTGATGAAAACTCAAGAACGGTCGAATGTTAGCGTTTGCCGTATGTTGCATCGTGTTCAGCACATTGAATTACCCCTATACAGTGAATTTGAAGCGTTTAAGGGAAGTGTAGGGTAGTGTTTTGGCAGAAAATTGCTTTTTTCGAAAATCGAGCAATTCGCTGATGACTGGAGAACGGTCGAATGTTAGCGTTTGCCGTATGTTGCATCGTGTTCAGCACATCGAATTACCCCTATACAGTGAATTTGAAGCGTTTAAGGGAAGTGTACGGTAGTGTTTTGGCAGAAAATTGCTTTTTTCGAAAATCGAGCAATTCGCGGATAACTGGAGAACGGTCGAATGTTAGCGTTTGCCGTATGTTGCATCGTGTTCAGCGCATCGAATTACCCCTATACAGTGAATTTGGAGTTGTTACGGGAAGTGTACGGTAGTGTTTTGGAAGGAAAACCCGTTTATGCGATATTCGTGCGTTTCACGGGCAGAAAAGCACGTTTTTCACAGTCCTCACTGTTTTGATGATAACTCGAGAACGGTCGAATGTTAGCGTTTGCCGTATGTTGCATCGTGTTCAGCACATCGAATTACCCCTATACAGTGAATTTGAAGCGTTTAAGGGAAGTGTACGGTAGTGTTTTGGCAGAAAATTGCTTTTTTCGAAAATCGAGCAATTCGCTGATAACTGGAGAACGGTCGAATGTTAGCGTTTGCCGTATGTTGCATCGTGTTCAGCACATCGAATTACCCCTATACAGTGAATTTGAAGCGTTTAAGGGAAGTGTACGGTAGTGTTTTGGCAGAAAATTGCTTTTTTTCGAAAATCGAGCAATTCGCTGATAACTGGAGAACGGTCGAATGTTAGCGTTTGCCGTATGTTCCATCGTGTTCAGCACATCGAATTACCCCTATACAGTGAATTTGAAGCGTTTAAGGGAAGTGTACGGTAGTGTTTTGGCAGAAAATTGCTTTTTTCGAAAATCGAGCAATTCGCTGATAACTGGTGAACGGTCGAATGTTAGCGTTTGCCGTATGTTGCATCGTGTTCAGCACACCGAATTACCCCTATACCGTGAATTTGAAGCGTTTAAGGGAAGTGTACGGTAGTGTTTTGGCAGAAAATTGCTTTTTTCGAAAATCGAGCAATTCGCTGATAACTGGAGAACAGTCGAATGTTAGCGTTTGCCGTATGTTGCATCGTGTTCAGCACATCGAATTACCCCTATACAGTGAATTTGAAGCGTTTAAGGGAAGTGTACGGTAGTGTTTTGGCAGAAAATTGCTTTTTTCGAAAATCGAGCAATTCGCTGATAACTGGAGAACGGTCGAATGTTAGCGTTTGCCGTATGTTGAATCGTGTTCAGCGCATCGAATTACCCCTATACAGTGAATTTGAAGCGTTTAAGGGAAGTGTACGGTAGTGTTTTGGCAGAAAATTGCTTTTTTCGAAAATCGCGCAATTCGCTGATAACTGGAGAACAGTCGAATGTTAGCGTTTGCCGTATGTTGCATCGTGTTCAGCGCATCGAATTACCCCTATACAGTGAATTTGGAGTGGTTACGGGAAGTGTACGGTAGTGTTTTGGAAGGAAAACCCGTTTATGCGATATTCGTGCGTTTCACGGGCAGAAAAGCACGTTTTTCACAGTCCTCACTGTTTTGATGAAAACTCAAGAACGGTCGAATGTTAGCGTTTGCCGTATGTTGCATCGTGTTCAGCACATTGAATTACCCCTATACAGTGAATTTGAAGCGTTTAAGGGAAGTGTAGGGTAGTGTTTTGGCAGAAAATTGCTTATTTCGAAAATCGAGCAATTCGCTGATGACTGGAGAACGGTCGAATGTTAGCGTTTGCCGTATGTTGCATCGTGTTCAGCACATCGAATTACCCCTATACAGTGAATTTGAAGCGTTTAAGGGAAGTGTACGGTAGTGTTTTGGCAGAAAATTGCTTTTTTCGAAAATCGAGCAATTCGCTGATGACTGGAGAACGGTCGAATGTTAGCGTTTGCCGTATGTTGCATCGTGTTCAGCACATCGAATTACCCCTATACAGTGAATTTGAAGCGTTTAAGGGAAGTGTACGGTAGTGTTTTGGCAGAAAATTGCTTTTTTCGAAAATCGAGCAATTCGCGGATAACTGGAGAACGGTCGAATGTTAGCGTTTGCCGTATGTTGCATCGTGTTCAGCGCATCGAATTACCCCTATACAGTGAATTTGGAGTTGTTACGGGAAGTGTACGGTAGTGTTTTGGAAGGAAAACCCGTTTATGCGATATTCGTGCGTTTCACGGGCAGAAAAGCACGTTTTTCACAGTCCTCACTGTTTTGATGATAACTCGAGAACGGTCGAATGTTAGCGTTTGCCGTATGTTGCATCGTGTTCAGCACATCGAATTACCCCTATACAGTGAATTTGAAGCGTTTAAGGGAAGTGTACGGTAGTGTTTTGGCAGAAAATTGCTTTTTTCGAAAATCGAGCAATTCGCTGATAACTGGAGAACGGTCGAATGTTAGCGTTTGCCGTATGTTGCATCGTGTTCAGCACATCGAATTACCCCTATACAGTGAATTTGAAGCGTTTAAGGGAAGTGTACGGTAGTGTTCTGGCAGAAAATTGCTTTTTTCGAAAATCGAGCAATTCGCTGATAACTGGAGAACGGTCGAATGTTAGCGTTTGCCGTATGTTCCATCGTGTTCAGCACATCGAATTACCCCTATACAGTGAATTTGAAGCGTTTAAGGGAAGTGTACGGTAGTGTTTTGGCAGAAAATTGCTTTTTTCGAAAATCGAGCAATTCGCTGATAACTGGTGAACGGTCGAATGTTAGCGTTTGCCGTATGTTGCATCGTGTTCAGCACACCGAATTACCCCTATACCGTGAATTTGAAGCGTTTAAGGGAAGTGTACGGTAGTGTTTTGGCAGAAAATTGCTTTTTTCGAAAATCGAGCAATTCGCTGATAACTGGAGAACAGTCGAATGTTAGCGTTTGCCGTATGTTGCATCGTGTTCAGCACATCGAATTACCCCTATACAGTGAATTTGAAGCGTTTAAGGGAAGTGTACGGTAGTGTTTTGGCAGAAAATTGCTTTTTTCGAAAATCGAGCAATTCGCTGATAACTGGAGAACGGTCGAATGTTAGCGTTTGCCGTATGTTGAATCGTGTTCAGCGCATCGAATTACCCCTATACAGTGAATTTGAAGCGTTTAAGGGAAGTGTACGGTAGTGTTTTGGCAGAAAATTGCTTTTTTCGAAAATCGCGCAATTCGCTGATAACTGGAGAACAGTCGAATGTTAGCGTTTGCCGTATGTTGCATCGTGTTCAGCGCATCGAATTACCCCTATACAGTGAATTTGGAGTGGTTACGGGAAGTGTACGGTAGTGTTTTGGAAGGAAAACCCGTTTATGCGATATTCGTGCGTTTCACGGGCAGAAAAGCACGTTTTTCACAGTCCTCACTGTTTTGATGAAAACTCAAGAACGGTCGAATGTTAGCGTTTGCCGTATGTTGCATCGTGTTCAGCACATTGAATTACCCCTATACAGTGAATTTGAAGCGTTTAAGGGAAGTGTAGGGTAGTGTTTTGGCAGAAAATTGCTTTTTTCGAAAATCGAGCAATTCGCTGATGACTGGAGAACGGTCGAATGTTAGCGTTTGCCGTATGTTGCATCGTGTTCAGCACATCGAATTACCCCTATACAGTGAATTTGAAGCGTTTAAGGGAAGTGTACGGTAGTGTTTTGGCAGAAAATTGCTTTTTTCGAAAATCGAGCAATTCGCGGATAACTGGAGAACGGTCGAATGTTAGCGTTTGCCGTATGTTGCATCGTGTTCAGCGCATCGAATTACCCCTATACAGTGAATTTGGAGTTGTTACGGGAAGTGTACGGTAGTGTTTTGGAAGGAAAACCCGTTTATGCGATATTCGTGCGTTTCACGGGCAGAAAAGCACGTTTTTCACAGTCCTCACTGTTTTGATGAAAACTCAAGAACGGTCGAATGTTAGCGTTTGCCGTATGTTGCATCGTGTTCAGCACATTGAATTACCCCTATACAGTGAATTTGAAGCGTTTAAGGGAAGTGTAGGGTAGTGTTTTGGCAGAAAATTGCTTTTTTCGAAAATCGAGCAATTCGCTGATGACTGGAGAACGGTCGAATGTTAGCGTTTGCCGTATGTTGCATCGTGTTCAGCTCATCGAATTACCCCTATACAGTGAATTTGAAGCGTTTAAGGGAAGTGTACGGTAGTGTTTTGGCAGAAAATTGCTTTTTTCGAAAATCGAGCAATTCGCGGATAACTGGAGAACGGTCGAATGTTAGCGTTTGCCGTATGTTGCATCGTGTTCAGCGCATCGAATTACCCCTATACAGTGAATTTGGAGTTGTTACGGGAAGTGTACGGTAGTGTTTTGGAAGGAAAACCCGTTTATGCGATATTCGTGCGTTTCACGGGCAGAAAAGCACGTTTTTCACAGTCCTCACTGTTTTGATGATAACTCGAGAACGGTCGAATGTTAGCGTTTGCCGTATGTTGCATCGTGTTCAGCACATCGAATTACCCCTATACAGTGAATTTGAAGCGTTTAAGGGAAGTGTACGGTAGTGTTTTGGCAGAAAATTGCTTTTTTCGAAAATCGAGCAATTCGCTGATAACTGGAGAACGGTCGAATGTTAGCGTTTGCCGTATGTTGCATCGTGTTCAGCACATCGAATTACCCCTATACAGTGAATTTGAAGCGTTTAAGGGAAGTGTACGGTAGTGTTCTGGCAGAAAATTGCTTTTTTCGAAAATCGAGCAATTCGCTGATAACTGGAGAACGGTCGAATGTTAGCGTTTGCCGTATGTTCCATCGTGTTCAGCACATCGAATTACCCCTATACAGTGAATTTGAAGCGTTTAAGGGAAGTGTACGGTAGTGTTTTGGCAGAAAATTGCTTTTTTCGAAAATCGAGCAATTCGCTGATAACTGGTGAACGGTCGAATGTTAGCGTTTGCCGTATGTTGCATCGTGTTCAGCACATCGAATTACCCCTATACCGTGAATTTGAAGCGTTTAAGGGAAGTGTACGGTAGTGTTTTGGCAGAAAATTGCTTTTTTCGAAAATCGAGCAATTCGCTGATAACTGGAGAACGGTCGAATGTTAGCGTTTGCCGTATGTTGCATCGTGTTCAGCGCATCGAATTACCCCTATACAGTGAATTTGGAGTTGTTACGGGAAGTGTACGGTAGTGTTTTGGAAGGAAAACCCGTTTATGCGATATTCGTGCGTTTCACGGGCAGAAAAGCACGTTTTTCACAGTCCTCACTGTTTTGATGATAACTCGAGAACGGTCGAATGTTAGCGTTTGCCGTATGTTGCATCGTGTTCAGCACATCGAATTACCCCTATACAGTGAATTTGAAGCGTTTAAGGGAAGTGTACGGTAGTGTTTTGGCAGAAAATTGCTTTTTTCGAAAATCGAGCAATTCGCTGATAACTGGAGAACGGTCGAATGTTAGCGTTTGCCGTATGTTGCATCGTGTTCAGCACATCGAATTACCCCTATACAGTGAATTTGAAGCGTTTAAGGGAAGTGTACGGTAGTGTTCTGGCAGAAAATTGCTTTTTTCGAAAATCGAGCAATTCGCTGATAACTGGAGAACGGTCGAATGTTAGCGTTTGCCGTATGTTCCATCGTGTTCAGCACATCGAATTACCCCTATACAGTGAATTTGAAGCGTTTAAGGGAAGTGTACGGTAGTGTTTTGGCAGAAAATTGCTTTTTTCGAAAATCGAGCAATTCGCTGATAACTGGTGAACGGTCGAATGTTAGCGTTTGCCGTATGTTGCATCGTGTTCAGCACACCGAATTACCCCTATACCGTGAATTTGAAGCGTTTAAGGGAAGTGTACGGTAGTGTTTTGGCAGAAAATTGCTTTTTTCGAAAATCGAGCAATTCGCTGATAACTGGAGAACGGTCGAATGTTAGCGTTTGCCGTATGTTGCATCGTGTTCAGCACATCGAATTACCCCTATACAGTGAATTTGAAGCGTTTAAGGGAAGTGTACGGTAGTGTTTTGGCAGAAAATTGCTTTTTTCGAAAATCGAGCAATTCGCTGATAACTGGAGAACGGTCGAATGTTAGCGTTTGCCGTATGTTGCATCGTGTTCAGCACATCGAATTACCCCTATACAGTGAATTTGAAGCGTTTAAGGGAAGTGTACGGTAGTGTTCTGGCAGAAAATTGCTTTTTTCGAAAATCGAGCAATTCGCTGATAACTGGAGAACGGTCGAATGTTAGCGTTTGCCGTATGTTCCATCGTGTTCAGCACATCGAATTACCCCTATACAGTGAATTTGAAGCGTTTAAGGGAAGTGTACGGTAGTGTTTTGGCAGAAAATTGCTTTTTTCGAAAATCGAGCAATTCGCTGATAACTGGTGAACGGTCGAATGTTAGCGTTTGCCGTATGTTGCATCGTGTTCAGCACACCGAATTACCCCTATACCGTGAATTTGAAGCGTTTAAGGGAAGTGTACGGTAGTGTTTTGGCAGAAAATTGCTTTTTTCGAAAATCGAGCAATTCGCTGATAACTGGAGAACGGTCGAATGTTAGCGTTTGCCGTATGTTGCATCGTGTTCAGCACATCGAATTACCCCTATACAGTGAATTTGAAGCGTTTAAGGGAAGTGTACGGTAGTGTTTTGGCAGAAAATTGCTTTTTTCGAAAATCGAGCAATTCGCTGATAACTGGAGAACGGTCGAATGTTAGCGTTTGCCGTATGTTGAATCGTGTTCAGCGCATCGAATTACCCCTATACAGTGAATTTGAAGCGTTTAAGGGAAGTGTACGGTAGTGTTTTGGCAGAAAATTGCTTTTTTCGAAAATCGCGCAATTCGCTGATAACTGGAGAACAGTCGAATGTTAGCGTTTGCCGTATGTTGCATCGTGTTCAGCGCATCGAATTACCCCTATACAGTGAATTTGGAGTGGTTACGGGAAGTGTACGGTAGTGTTTTGGAAGGAAAACCCGTTTATGCGATATTCGTGCGTTTCACGGGCAGAAAAGCACGTTTTTCACAGTCCTCACTGTTTTGATGAAAACTCAAGAACGGTCGAATGTTAGCGTTTGCCGTATGTTGCATCGTGTTCAGCACATTGAATTACCCCTATACAGTGAATTTGAAGCGTTTAAGGGAAGTGTAGGGTAGTGTTTTGGCAGAAAATTGCTTTTTTCGAAAATCGAGCAATTCGCTGATGACTGGAGAACGGTCGAATGTTAGCGTTTGCCGTATGTTGCATCGTGTTCAGCACATCGAATTACCCCTATACAGTGAATTTGAAGCGTTTAAGGGAAGTGTACGGTAGTGTTTTGGCAGAAAATTGCTTTTTTCGAAAATCGAGCAATTCGCGGATAACTGGAGAACGGTCGAATGTTAGCGTTTGCCGTATGTTGCATCGTGTTCAGCGCATCGAATTACCCCTATACAGTGAATTTGGAGTTGTTACGGGAAGTGTACGGTAGTGTTTTGGAAGGAAAACCCGTTTATGCGATATTCGTGCGTTTCACGGGCAGAAAAGCACGTTTTTCACAGTCCTCACTGTTTTGATGAAAACTCAAGAACGGTCGAATGTTAGCGTTTGCCGTATGTTGCATCGTGTTCAGCACATTGAATTACCCCTATACAGTGAATTTGAAGCGTTTAAGGGAAGTGTAGGGTAGTGTTTTGGCAGAAAATTGCTTTTTTCGAAAATCGAGCAATTCGCTGATGACTGGAGAACGGTCGAATGTTAGCGTTTGCCGTATGTTGCATCGTGTTCAGCACATCGAATTACCCCTATACAGTGAATTTGAAGCGTTTAAGGGAAGTGTACGGTAGTGTTTTGGCAGAAAATTGCTTTTTTCGAAAATCGAGCAATTCGCGGATAACTGGAGAACGGTCGAATGTTAGCGTTTGCCGTATGTTGCATCGTGTTCAGCGCATCGAATTACCCCTATACAGTGAATTTGGAGTTGTTACGGGAAGTGTACGGTAGTGTTTTGGAAGGAAAACCCGTTTATGCGATATTCGTGCGTTTCACGGGCAGAAAAGCACGTTTTTCACAGTCCTCACTGTTTTGATGATAACTCGAGAACGGTCGAATGTTAGCGTTTGCCGTATGTTGCATCGTGTTCAGCACATCGAATTACCCCTATACAGTGAATTTGAAGCGTTTAAGGGAAGTGTACGGTAGTGTTTTGGCAGAAAATTGCTTTTTTCGAAAATCGAGCAATTCGCTGATAACTGGAGAACGGTCGAATGTTAGCGTTTGCCGTATGTTGCATCGTGTTCAGCACATCGAATTACCCCTATACAGTGAATTTGAAGCGTTTAAGGGAAGTGTACGGTAGTGTTCTGGCAGAAAATTGCTTTTTTCGAAAATCGAGCAATTCGCTGATAACTGGAGAACGGTCGAATGTTAGCGTTTGCCGTATGTTCCATCGTGTTCAGCACATCGAATTACCCCTATACAGTGAATTTGAAGCGTTTAAGGGAAGTGTACGGTAGTGTTTTGGCAGAAAATTGCTTTTTTCGAAAATCGAGCAATTCGCTGATAACTGGTGAACGGTCGAATGTTAGCGTTTGCCGTATGTTGCATCGTGTTCAGCACATCGAATTACCCCTATACCGTGAATTTGAAGCGTTTAAGGGAAGTGTACGGTAGTGTTTTGGCAGAAAATTGCTTTTTTCGAAAATCGAGCAATTCGCTGATAACTGGAGAACGGTCGAATGTTAGCGTTTGCCGTATGTTGCATCGTGTTCAGCACATCGAATTACCCCTATACAGTGAATTTGAAGCGTTTAAGGGAAGTGTACGGTAGTGTTTTGGCAGAAAATTGCTTTTTTCGAAAATCGAGCAATTCGCTGATAACTGGAGAACGGTCGAATGTTAGCGTTTGCCGTATGTTGAATCGTGTTCAGCGCATCGAATTACCCCTATACAGTGAATTTGAAGCGTTTAAGGGAAGTGTACGGTAGTGTTTTGGCAGAAAATTGCTTTTTTAGAAAATCAAGCAATTCGCTGATAACTGGAGAACAGTCGAATGTTAGCGTTTGCCGTATGTTGCATCGTGTTCAGCGCATCGAATTACCCCTATACAGTGAATTTGGAGTGGTTACGGGAAGTGTACGGTAGTGTTTTGGAAGGAAAACCCGTTTATGCGATATTCGTGCGTTTCACCGGCAGAGAAGCACGTTTTTCACAGTCCTCACTGTTTTGATGAAAACTCAAGAACGGTCGAATGTTCGCGTTTGCCGTATGTTGCATCGTGTTCAGCACATTGAATTGCCCCTATACAGTGAATTTGAAGCGTTTAAGGGAAGTGTAGGGTAGTGTTTTGGCAGAAAATTGCTTTTTTCGAAAATCGAGCAATTCGCTGATAACTGGAGAACGGTCGAATGTTAGCGTTTGCCGTATGTTGCATCGTGTTCAGCACATCGAATTACCCCTATACAGTGAATTTGAAGCGTTTAAGGGAAGTGTACGGTAGTGTTTTGGCAGAAAATTGCTTTTTTCGAAAATCGAGCAATTCGCGGATAACTGGAGAACGGTCGAATGTTAGCGTTTGCCGTATGTTGCATCGTGTTCAGCGCATCGAATTACCCCTATACAGTGAATTTGGAGTTGTTACGGGAAGTGTACGGTAGTGTTTTGGAAGGAAAACCCGTTTATGCGATATTCGTGCGTTTCACGGGCAGAAAAGCACGTTTTTCACAGTCCTCACTGTTTTGATGATAACTCGAGAACGGTCGAATGTTAGCGTTTGCCGTATGTTGCATCGTGTTCAGCACATCGAATTACCCCTATACAGTGAATTTGAAGCGTTTAAGGGAAGTGTACGGTAGTGTTTTGGCAGAAAATTGCTTTTTTCGAAAATCGAGCAATTCGCTGATAACTGGAGAACGGTCGAATGTTAGCGTTTGCCGTATGTTGCATCGTGTTCAGCACATCGAATTACCCCTATACAGTGAATTTGAAGCGTTTAAGGGAAGTGTACGGTAGTGTTCTGGCAGAAAATTGCTTTTTTCGAAAATCGAGCAATTCGCTGATAACTGGAGAACGGTCGAATGTTAGCGTTTGCCGTATGTTCCATCGTGTTCAGCACATCGAATTACCCCTATACAGTGAATTTGAAGCGTTTAAGGGAAGTGTACGGTAGTGTTTTGGCAGAAAATTGCTTTTTTCGAAAATCGAGCAATTCGCTGATAACTCGAGAACGGTCGAATGTTGGCGCTTGCCGTATATTGCATCGTGTTCAGCGCATCGAATTACCCCTATACAGTGAATTTGGAGTGGTTACGGGAAGTGTACGTTAGTGTTTTGGAAGGAAAACCCGTTTATGCGATATTCGTGCGTTTCACGGGCAGAAAAGCACGTTTTACACAGTCCTCACTGTTTTGATGATAACTCAAGAACGGTAGAATGTTAGCGTTTGCCATATGTTGCATCGTGTTCAGCACATCGAATTACCCCTATACAGTGAATTTGAAGCGTTTAAGGGAAGTGTACGGTAGTGTTTTGGCAGAAAATTGCTTTTTTCGAAAATCGAGCAATTCGCTGATAACTGGAGAACGGTCGAATGTGAGCGTTTGCAGTATGTTGCATCGTGTTCAGCACATCGAATTACCCCTATACAGTGAATTTGAAGCGTTTAAGGGAAGTGTACGGTAGTGTTTTGGCAGAAAATTGCTTTTTTCGAAAATCGAGCAATTCGCTGATAACTGGAGAACGGTCGAATGTTAGCGTTTGCCGTATGTTGGATCGTGTTCAGCGCATCGAATTACCCCTATACAGTGAATTTGAAGCGTTTAAGGGAAGTGTACGGTAGTGTTTTGGCAGAAAATTGCTGTTTTCGAAAATCGAGCAATTCGCTGATAACTCGAGAACGGTCGAATGTTAGCGTTTGCCGTATGGTGGATCGTGTTCAGCGCATCGAATTACCCCTATACAGTGAATTTGGAGTGGTTACGGGAAGTGTACGGTAGTGTTTTGGAAGGAAAACCCGTTTATGCGATATTCGTGCGTTTCACGGGGATAAAAGCACGTTTTACACAGTCCTCACTGTTTTGATGATAACTCAAGAACGGTCGAATGTTAGCATTTGCCGTATGTTGCATCGTGTTCAGCACATCGAATTACCCCTATACAGTGAATTTGAAGCGTTTAAGGGAAGTGTACGGTAGTGTTTTGGCAGAAAATTGCTTTTTTCGAAAATCGAGCAATTCGCTGATAACTCGAGAACGGTCGAATGTTAGCGCTTGCCGTATGTTGCATCGTGTTCAGCGCATCGAATTACCCCTATACAGTGAATTTGGAGTGGTTACGGGAAGTGTACGGTAGTGTTTTGGAAGGAAAACCCGTTTATGCGATATTCGTGCGTTTCACGGGCAGAAAACACGTTTTACACAGTCCTCACTGTTTTGATGATAACTCAAGAACGGTCGAATGTTAGCGTTTGCCGTATGTTGCATCGTGTTCAGCACATCGAATTACCCCTATACAGTGAATTTGAAGGGTTTAAGGGAAGTGTACGGTAGTGTTTTGGCAGAAAATTGCTTTTTTCGAAAATCGAGCAATTCGCTGATAACTGGAGAACGGTCGAATGTTAGCGTTTGCCGTATGTTGCATCGTGTTCAGCACATCGAATTACCCCTATACAGTGAATTTGAAGCGTTTAAGGGAAGTGTACGGTAGTGTTTTGGCAGAAAATTGCTTTTTTCGAAAATCGAGCAATTCGCTGATAACTGGAGAACGGTCGAATGTTAGCGTTTGCCGTATGTTGCATCGTGTTCAGCACATCGAATTACCCCTATACAGTGAATTTGAAGCGTTTAAGGGGAGTGTACGGTAGTGTTTTGGCAGAAAATTGCTTTTTTTCGAAAATCGAGCAATTCGCTGATAACTCGAGAACGGTGGAATGTTAGCGTTTACCGTATGTTGGATCGTGTTCAGGGCATCGAATTACCCCTATACAGTGAATTTGGAGTGGTTACGGGAAGTGTACGGTAGTGTTTTGGAAGGAAAACCCGTTTATGCGATATTCGTGCGTTTCACGGGCAGAAAAGCACGTTTTACACAGTCCTCACTGTTTTGATGATAACTCAAGAACGGTCGAATGTTAGCGTTTGCCGTATGCTGCATCGTGTTCAGCATATCGAATTACCCCTATACAGTGAATTTGAAGCGTTTAAGGGAAGTGTACGGTAGTGTTTTGGCAGAAAATTGCTTTTTTCGAAAATCGAGCAATTCGCTGATAACTCGAGAACGGTCGAATTTAGCGTTTGCCGTATGTTGCATCGTGTTCAGCACATCGAATTACCCCTATACAGTGAATTTGAAGCGTTTAAGGGAAGTGTACGGTAGTGTTTTGGCAGAAAATTGCTTTTTTCGAAAATCGAGCAATTCGCTGATAACTCGAGAACGGTCGAATGTTAGCGTTTGCCGGATGTTGCATCGTGTTCTGCACATTGAATTACCCCTATACAGTGAATTTGAAGCGTTTAAGGGAAGTGTACGGTAGTGTTTTGGCAGAAAATTGCTTTTTTCGAAAATCGAGCAATTCGCTGATAACTCGAGAACGGTCGAATGTTAGCGTTTGCCGTATGTTGGATCGTGTTCAGGGCATCGAATTACCCCTATACAGTGAATTTGGAGTGGTTACGGGAAGTGTACGGTAGTGTTTTGGAAGGAAAACCCGTTTATGCGATATTCGTGCGTTTCACGGGCAGAAAAGCACGTTTTACACAGTCCTCACTGTTTTGATGATAACTCGAGAACGGTCGAATGTCAGCGTTTGCCGTATGTTGCATCGTGTTCAGCACATCGAATTACCCCTATACAGTGAATTTGAAGCGTTTAAGGGAAGTGTACGGTAGTGTTTTGGCAGAAAATTGCCTTTTTCGAAAATCGAGCAATTCGCTGATAACTCGAGAACGGTCGAATGTTAGCGTTTGCCGTATGTTGCATCGTGTTCAGCGCATCGAATTACCCCTATACAGTGAATTTGGAGTGGTTACGGGAAGTGTACGGTAGTGTTTTGGCAGAAAATTGCTTTTTTCGAAAATCGAGCAATTCGCTGATAACTGGAGAACGGTCGAATGTTAGCGTTTGCCGTATGTTGCATCGTGTTCAGCGCATCGAATTACCCCTATACAGTGAATTTGGAGTGGTTACGGGAAGTGTACGGTATTGTTTTGGAAGGAAAACCCGTTTAGGCGATATTCGTGCGTTTCACGGGCAGAAAAGCACGTTTTTCACAGTCCTCACTGTTTTGATGATAACTCGAGAACGGTCGAATGTTAGCGTTTGCCGTATGTTGCATCGTGTTCAGCACATCGAATTACCCCTATACAGTGAATTTGAAGCGTTTAAGGGAAGTGTACGGTAGTGTTTTGGCAGAAAATTGCTTTTTTCGAAAATCGAGCAATTCGCTGATAACTCGAGAACGGTCGAATGTTAGCGTTTGCCGTATGTTGCATCGTGTTTAGCACATCGAATTACCCCTATACAGTGAATTTGCAGCGTTTAAGGGAAGTGTACGGTAGTGTTTTGGCAGAAAATTGCTTTTTTCGAAAATCGAGCAATTCGCTGATAACGCGAGAACGGTCGGATGTTAGCGTTTGCCGGATGTTGCATCGTGTTCAGCACATCGAATTACCCCTATACAGTGAATTTGAAGCGTTTAAGGGAAGTGTACGGTAGTGTTTTGGCAGAAAATTGCTTTTTTCGAAAATCGAGCAATTCGCTGATAACTCGAGAACGGTCGAATGTTAGCGTTTGCCGTATGTTGGATCGTGTTCAGCGCATCGAATTACCCCTATACAGTGAATTTGGAGTACTTACGGGAAGTGTACGGTAGTGTTTTGGAAGGAAAACCCGTTTATGCGATATTCGTGCGTTTCACGGGGAGAAAAGCACGATTTACACAGTCCTCACTGTTTTGATGATAACTCAAGAACGGTCGAATGTTAGCGTTTGCCGTATGTTGCATCGTGTTCAGCACATCGAATTACCCCTATACAGTGAATTTGAAGCGTTTAAGGGAAGTGTACGGTAGTGTTTTGGCAGAAAATTGCTTTTTTCGAAAATCGAGCAATTCGCTGATAACTCGAGAACGGTCGAATGTTAGCGTTTGCCGTATGTTGCATCGTGTTCAGCGCTTCGAATTACCCCTATACAGTGAATTTGGAGTGGTTACGGGAAGTGTACGGTAGTGTTTTGGCAGAAAATTGCTTTTTTCGAAAATCGGGCAATCCGCTGATAACTCGAGAACGGTCGAATGTTAGCGTTTGCCGTATGTTGCATCGTGTTCAGCACATCGAATTACCCCTATACAGTGAATTTGAAGCGTTTAAGGGAAGTGTACGGTAGTGTTTTGGCAGAAAATTGCTTTTTTCGAAAATCGAGCAATTCGCGGATAACTGGAGAACGGTCGAATGTTAGCGTTTGCCGTATGTTGGATCGTGTTCAGCGCATTGAATTACCCCTATACAGTGAATTTGGAGTGGTTACGGGAAGTGTACGGTAGTGTTTTGGAAGGAAAACCCGTTTATGCGATATTCGTGCGTTTCACGGGCAGAAAAGCACGTTTTACACAGTCCTCACTGTTTTGATGATAACTCAAGAACGGTCGAATGTTAGCGTTTGCCGTATGTTGCATCGTGTTCAGCACATCGAATTACCCCTATACAGTGAATGTGAAGCGTTTAAGGGAAGTGTACGGTAGTGTTTTGGCAGAAAATTGCTTTTTTCGAAAATCGAGCAATTCGCTGATAACTGGAGAACGGTCGAATGGTAGCGTTCGCCGTATGTTGCATCGTGTTCAGCACATCGAATTACCCCTATACAGTGAATTTGAAGCGTTTAAGGTAAGTGTACGGTAGTGTTTTGGGAGAAAATTGCTTTTTTCGAAAATCGAGCAATTCGCTGATAACTGGAGAACGGTCGAATGTCAGCGTTTGCCGTATGTTGCATCGTGTTCAGCGCATCGAATTACCCCTATACAGTGAATTTGGAGTGGTTACGGGAAGTGTACGGTAGTGTTTTGGAAGGAAAACCCGTTTATGCGATATTCGTGCGTTTCACGGGGATAAAAGCACGTTTTACACAGTCCTCACTGTTTTGATGATAACTCAAGAACGGTCGAATGTTAGCGTTTGCCGTATGTTGCATCGTGTTCAGCACATCGAATTACCCCTATACAGTGAATTTGAAGCGTTTAAGGGAAGTGTACGGTAGTGTTTTGGCAGAAAATTGCTTTTTTCGAAAATCGAGCAATTCGCTGATAACTCGAGAACGGTCGAATGTTAGCGCTTGCCGTATGTTGCATCGTGTTCAGCGCATCGAATTACCCCTATACAGTGAATTTGGAGTGGTTACGGGAAGTGTACGGTAGTGTTTTGGAAGGAAAACCCGTTTATGCGATATTCGTGCGTTTCACGGGCAGAAAACACGTTTTACACAGTCCTCACTGTTTTGATGATAACTCAAGAACGGTCGAATGTTAGCGTTTGCCGTATGTTGCATCGTGTTCAGCACATCGAATTACCCCTATACAGTGAATTTGAAGGGTTTAAGGGAAGTGTACGGTAGTGTTTTGGCAGAAAATTGCTTTTTTCGAAAATCGAGCAATTCGCTGATAACTGGAGAACGGTCGAATGTTAGGGTTTGCCGTATGTTGCATCGTGTTTAGCACATCGAATTACCCCTATACAGTGAATTTGAAGCGTTTAACGGAAGTGTACGGTAGTGTTTTGGCAGAAAATTGCTTTTTTCGAAAATCGAGCAATTCGCTGATAACTCGAGAACGGTCGAATGTTAGCATTTGCCGTATGTTGCATCGTGTTCAGCACATCGAATTACCCCTATACAGTGAATTTGAAGCGTTTAAGGGAAGTGTACGGTAGTGTTTTGGCAGAAAATTGCTTTTTTCGAAAATCGAGCAATTCGCTGATAACTGGAGGACGGTCGAATGTTAGCGTTTGCCGTATGTTGGATCGTGTTCAGCGCATCTAATTACCCCTATACAGTGAATTTGAAGCGTTTAAGGGAAGTGTACGGTAGTGTTTTGGCAGAAAATTGCTTTTTTCGAAAATCGAGCAATTCGCTGATAACTGGAGAACGGTCGAATGTTAGCGTTTGCCGTATGTTGCATCGTGTTCAGCGCATCGAATTACCCCTATACAGTGAATTTGGAGTGGTTACGGGAAGTGTACGGTAGTGTTTTGGAAGGAAAACCCGTTTATGCGATATTCGTGCGTTTCACGGGCAGAAAAGCACGTTTTTCACAGTCCTCACTGTTTTGATGATAACTCGAGAACGGTCGAATGTCAGCGTTTGCCGTATGTTGCATCGTGTTCAGCACATCGAATTACCCCTATACAGTGAATTTGAAGCGTTTAAGGGAAGTGTACGGTAGTGTTTTGGCAGAAAATTGCTTTTTTCGAAAATCGAGCAATTCGCTGATAACTCGAGAACGGTCGAATGTTAGCGTTTGCCGTATGTTGCATCGTGTTCAGCGCTTCGAATTACCCCTATACAGTGAATTTGGAGTGGTTACGGGAAGTGTACGGTAGTGTTTTGGCAGAAAATTGCTTTTTTCGAAAATCGGGCAATCCGCTGATAACTGGAGAACGGTCGAATGTTAGCGTTTGCCGTATGTTGCATCGTGTTCAGCGCATCGAATTACCCCTATACAGTGAATTTGGAGTAGTTACGGGAAGTGTACGGTAGTGTTTTGGAAGGAAAACCCGTTTATGCGATATTCGTGCGTTTCACGGGGAGAAAAGCACGTTTTACACAGTCCTCACTGTTTTGATGATAACTCAAGAACGGTCGAATGTTAGCGTTTGCCGTATGTTGCATCGTGTTCAGCACATCGAATTACCCCTATACAGTGAATTTGAAGCGTTTAAGGGAAGTGTACGGTAGTGTTTTGGCAGAAAATTGCTTTTTTCGAAAATCGAGCAATTCGCTGATAACTGGAGAACGGTCGAATGTTAGCGTTTGCCGTATGTTGCATCGTGTTCAGCACATCGAATTACCCCTATACAGTGAATTTGAAGCGTTTAAGGGAAGTGTACGGTAGTGTTTTGGCAGAAAATTGCTTTTTTCGAAAATCGAGCAATTCGCTGATAACTGGAGAACGGTCGAATGTTAGCGTTTGCCGTATGTTGCATCGTGTTCAGCGCATCGAATTACCCCTATACAGTGAATTTGGAGTGGTTACGGGAAGTGTACGGTAGTGTTTTGGAAGGAAAACCCGTTTATGCGATATTCGTGCGTTTCACGGGCAGAAAAGCACGTTTTACACAGTCCTCACTGTTTTGATGATAACTCAAGAACGTTCGAATGTTAGCGTTTGCCGTATGCTGCATCGTGTTCAGCACATCGAATTACCCCTATACAGTGAATTTGAAGCGTTTAAGAGAAGTGTACGGTAGTGTTTTGGCAGAAAATTGCTTTTTTCGAAAATCGAGCAATTCGCTGATAACTCGAGAACGGTCGAATGTTAGCGTTTGCCGGATGTTGCATCGTGTTCAGCACATCGAATTACCCCTATACAGTGAATTTGAAGCGTTTAAGGGAAGTGTACGGTAGTGTTTTGGCAGAAAATTGCTTTTTTCGAAAATCGAGCAATTCGCTGATAACTCGAGAACGGTCGAATGTTAGCATTTGCCGTATGTTGCATCGTGTTCAGCACATCGAATTACCCCTATACAGTGAATTTGAAGCGTTTAAGGGAAGTGTACGGTAGTGTTTTGGCAGAAAATTGCTTTTTTCGAAAATCGAGCAATTCGCTGATAACTGGAGGACGGTCGAATGTTAGCGTTTGCCGTATGTTGGATCGTGTTCAGCGCATCTAATTACCCCTATACAGTGAATTTGAAGCGTTTAAGGGAAGTGTACGGTAGTGTTTTGGCAGAAAATTGCTTTTTTCGAAAATCGAGCAATTCGCTGATAACTGGAGAACGGTCGAATGTTAGCGTTTGCCGTATGTTGCATCGTGTTCAGCGCATCGAATTACCCCTATACAGTGAATTTGGAGTGGTTACGGGAAGTGTACGGTAGTGTTTTGGAAGGAAAACCCGTTTATGCGATATTCGTGCGTTTCACGGGCAGAAAAGCACGTTTTTCACAGTCCTCACTGTTTTGATGATAACTCGAGAACGGTCGAATGTCAGCGTTTGCCGTATGTTGCATCGTGTTCAGCACATCGAATTACCCCTATACAGTGAATTTGAAGCGTTTAAGGGAAGTGTACGGTAGTGTTTTGGCAGAAAATTGCTTTTTTCGAAAATCGAGCAATTCGCTGATAACTCGAGAACGGTCGAATGTTAGCGTTTGCCGTATGTTGCATCGTGTTCAGCGCTTCGAATTACCCCTATACAGTGAATTTGGAGTGGTTACGGGAAGTGTACGGTAGTGTTTTGGCAGAAAATTGCTTTTTTCGAAAATCGGGCAATCCGCTGATAACTGGAGAACGGTCGAATGTTAGCGTTTGCCGTATGTTGCATCGTGTTCAGCGCATCGAATTACCCCTATACAGTGAATTTGGAGTAGTTACGGGAAGTGTACGGTAGTGTTTTGGAAGGAAAACCCGTTTATGCGATATTCGTGCGTTTCACGGGGAGAAAAGCACGTTTTACACAGTCCTCACTGTTTTGATGATAACTCAAGAACGGTCGAATGTTAGCGTTTGCCGTATGTTGCATCGTGTTCAGCACATCGAATTACCCCTATACAGTGAATTTGAAGCGTTTAAGGGAAGTGTACGGTAGTGTTTTGGCAGAAAATTGCTTTTTTCGAAAATCGAGCAATTCGCTGATAACTGGAGAACGGTCGAATGTTAGCGTTTGCCGTATGTTGCATCGTGTTCAGCACATCGAATTACCCCTATACAGTGAATTTGAAGCGTTTAAGGGAAGTGTACGGTAGTGTTTTGGCAGAAAATTGCTTTTTTCGAAAATCGAGCAATTCGCTGATAACTGGAGAACGGTCGAATGTTAGCGTTTGCCGTATGTTGCATCGTGTTCAGCGCATCGAATTACCCCTATACAGTGAATTTGGAGTGGTTACGGGCAGTGTACGGTAGTGTTTTGGAAGGAAAACCCGTTTATGCGATATTCGTGCGTTTCACGGGCAGAAAAGCACGTTTTTCACTGTCCTCACTGTTTTGATGATAACTCGAGAACGGTCGAATGTCAGCGTTTGCCGTATGTTGCATCGTGTTCAGCACATCGAATTACCCCTATACAGTGAATTTGAAGCGTTTAAGGGAAGTGTACGGTAGTGTTTTGGCAGAAAATTGCTTTTTTCGAAAATCGAGCAATTCGCTGATAACTCGAGAACGGTCGAATGTTAGCGTTTGCCGTATATTGCATCGTGTTCAGCGCTTCGAATTACCCCTATACAGTGAATTTGAAGCGTTTAAGAGAAGTGTACGGTAGTGTTTTGGCAGAAAATTGCTTTTTTCGAAAATCGGGCAATCCGCTGATAACTGGAGAACGGTCGAATGTTAGCGTTTGCCGTATGTTGCATCGTGTTCAGCGCATCGAATTACCCCTATACAGTGAATTTGGAGTGGTTACGGGAAGTGTACGGTAGTGTTTTGGAAGGAAAACCCGTTTATGCGATATTCGTGCGTTTCACGGGCAGAACAGCACTTTTTCACAGTCCTCACTGTTTTGATGATAACTCGAGAACGGTCGAATGTTAGCGTCTGCCGTATGTTGCATCGTGTTCAGCACATCGAATTACCCCTATACAGTGAATTTGAAGCGTTTAAGGGAAGTGTACGGTAGTGTTTTGGCAGAAAATTGCTTTTTTCGAAAATCAAGCAATTCGCTGATAACTGGAGAACAGTCGAATGTTAGCGTTTGCCGTATGTTGCATCGTGTTCAGCGCATCGAATTACCCCTATACAGTGAATTTGGAGTGGTTACGGGAAGTGTACGGTAGTGTTTTGGAAGGAAAACCCGTTTATGCGATATTCGTGCGTTTCACGGGCAGAAAAGCACGTTTTTCACAGTCCTCACTGTTTTGATGAAAACTCAAGAACGGTCGAATGTTAGCGTTTGCCGTATGTTGCATCGTGTTCAGCACATTGAATTACCCCTATACAGTGAATTTGAAGCGTTTAAGGGAAGTGTAGGGTAGTGTTTTGGCAGAAAATTGCTTTTTTCGAAAATCGAGCAATTCGCTGATAACTGGAGAACGGTCGAATGTTAGCGTTTGCCGTATGTTGCATCGTGTTCAGCACATCGAATTACCCCTATACAGTGAATTTGAAGCGTTTAAGGGAAGTGTACGGTAGTGTTCTGGCAGAAAATTGCTTTTTTCGAAAATCGAGCAATTCGCTGATAACTGGAGAACGGTCGAATGTTAGCGTTTGCCGTATGTTGCATCGTGTTCAGCACATCGAATTACCCCTATACAGTGAATTTGAAGCGTTTAAGGGGAGTGTACGGTAGTGTTTTGGCAGAAAATTGCTTTTTTCGAAAATCGAGCAATTCGCTGATAACTCGAGAACGGTGGAATGTTAGCGTTTACCGTATGTTGGATCGTGTTCAGGGCATCGAATTACCCCTATACAGTGAATTTGGAGTGGTTACGGGAAGTGTACGGTAGTGTTTTGGAAGGAAAACCCGTTTATGCGATATTCGTGCGTTTCACGGGCAGAAAAGCACGTTTTACACAGTCCTCACTGTTTTGATGATAACTCGAGAACGGTCGAATGTCAGCGTTTGCCGTATGTTGCATCGTGTTCAGCACATCGAATTACCCCTATACAGTGAATTTGAAGCGTTTAAGGGAAGTGTACGGTAGTGTTTTGGCAGAAAATTGCTTTTTTCGAAAATCGAGCAATTCGCTGATAACTCGAGAACGGTCGAATGTTAGCGTTTGCCGTATGTTGCATCGTGTTTAGCACATCGAATTACCCCTATACAGTGAATTTGCAGCGTTTAAGGGAAGTGTACGGTAGTGTTTTGGCAGAAAATTGCTTTTTTCGAAAATCGAGCAATTCGCTGATAACTCGAGAACGGTCGAATGTTAGCGTTTGCCGTATGTTGGATCGTGTTCAGCGCATCGAATTACCCCTATACAGTGAATTTGGAGTACTTACGGGAAGTGTACGGTAGTGTTTTGGAAGGAAAACCCGTTTATGCGATATTCGTGCGTTTCACGGGGAGAAAAGCACGATTTACACAGTCCTCACTGTTTTGATGATAACTCAAGAACGGTCGAATGTTAGCGTTTGCCGTATGTTGCATCGTGTTCAGCACATCGAATTACCCCTATACAGTGAATTTGAAGCGTTTAAGGGAAGTGTACGGTAGTGTTTTGGCAGAAAATTGCTTTTTTCGAAAATCGAGCAATTCGCTGATAACTCGAGAACGGTCGAATGTTAGCGTTTGCCGTATGTTGCATCGTCTTCAGCGCATCGAATTACCCCTATACAGTGAATTTGGAGTGGTTACGGGAAGTGTACGGTAGTGTTTTGGAAGGAAAACCCGTTTATGCGATAATCGTGCGTTTCACGGGCAGAAAAGCACGTTTTTCACAGTCCTCACTGTTTTGATGATAACTCGAGAACGGTCGAATGTCAGCGTTTGCCGTATGTTGCATCGTGTTCAGCACATCGAATTACCCCTATACAGTGAATTTGAAGCGTTTAAGGGAAGTGTACGGTAGTGTTTTGGCAGAAAATTGCTTTTTTCGAAAATCGAGCAATTCGCTGATAACTCGAGAACGGTCGAATGTTAGCGTTTGCCGTATGTTGCATCGTGTTCAGCGCTTCGAATTACCCCTATACAGTGAATTTGGAGTGGTTACGGGAAGTGTACGGTAGTGTTTTGGCAGAAAATTGCTTTTTTCGAAAGTCGGGCAATCCGCTGATAACTCGAGAACGGTCGACTGTTAGCGTTTGCCGTATGTTGCATCGTGTTCAGCACATCGAATTACCCCTATACAGTGAATTTGAAGCGTTTAAGGGAAGTGTACGGTAGTGTTTTGGCAGAAAATTGCTTTTTTCGAAAATCGAGCAATTCGCGGATAACTGGAGAACGGTCGAATGTTAGCGTTTGCCGTATGTTGGATCGTGTTCAGCGCATTGAATTACCCCTATACAGTGAATTTGGAGTGGTTACGGGAAGTGTACGGTAGTGTTTTGGAAGGAAAACCCGTTTATGCGATATTCGTGCGTTTCACGGGCAGAAAAGCACGTTTTACACAGTCCTCACTGTTTTGATGATAACTCAAGAACGGTCGAATGTTAGCGTTTGCCGTATGTTGCATCGTGTTCAGCACATCGAATTACCCCTATACAGTGAATGTGAAGCGTTTAAGGGAAGTGTACGGTAGTGTTTTGGCAGAAAATTGCTTTTTTCGAAAATCGAGCAATTCGCTGATAACTCGAGAACGGTCGAATGTTAGCGTTTGCCGTATGTTGCATCGTGTTCAGCGCTTCGAATTACCCCTATACAGTGAATTTGGAGTGGTTACGGGAAGTGTACGGTAGTGTTTTGGCAGAAAATTGCTTTTTTCGAAAATCGGGCAATCCGCTGATAACTGGAGAACGGTCGAATGTTAGCGTTTGCCGTATGTTGCATCGTGTTCAGCGCATCGAATTACCCCTATACAGTGAATTTGGAGTAGTTACGGGAAGTGTACGGTAGTGTTTTGGAAGGAAAACCCGTTTATGCGATATTCGTGCGTTTCACGGGGAGAAAAGCACGTTTTACACAGTCCTCACTGTTTTGATGATAACTCAAGAACGGTCGAATGTTAGCGTTTGCCGTATGTTGCATCGTGTTCAGCACATCGAATTACCCCTATACAGTGAATTTGAAGCGTTTAAGGGAAGTGTACGGTAGTGTTTTGGCAGAAAATTGCTTTTTTCGAAAATCGAGCAATTCGCTGATAACTGGAGAACGGTCGAATGTTGGCGTTTGCCGTATGTTGCATCGTGTTCAGCACATCGAATTACCCCTATACAGTGAATTTGAAGCGTTTAAGGGAAGTGTACGGTAGTGTTTTGGCAGAAAATTGCTTTTTTCGAAAATCGAGCAATTCGCTGATAACTGGAGAACGGTCGAATGTTAGCGTTTGCCGTATGTTGCATCGTGTTCAGCGCATCGAATTACCCCTATACAGTGAATTTGGAGTGGTTACGGGCAGTGTACGGTAGTGTTTTGGAAGGAAAACCCGTTTATGCGATATTCGTGCGTTTCACGGGCAGAAAAGCACGTTTTTCACTGTCCTCACTGTTTTGATGATAACTCGAGAACGGTCGAATGTCAGCGTTTGCCGTATGTTGCATCGTGTTCAGCACATCGAATTACCCCTATACAGTGAATTTGAAGCGTTTAAGGGAAGTGTACGGTAGTGTTTTGGCAGAAAATTGCTTTTTTCGAAAATCGAGCAATTCGCTGATAACTCGAGAACGGTCGAATGTTAGCGTTTGCCGTATGTTGCATCGTGTTCAGCGCTTCGAATTACCCCTATACAGTGAATTTGAAGCGTTTAAGAGAAGTGTACGGTAGTGTTTTGGCAGAAAATTGCTTTTTTCGAAAATCGGGCAATCCGCTGATAACTGGAGAACGGTCGAATGTTAGCGTTTGCCGTATGTTGCATCGTGTTCAGCGCATCGAATTACCCCTATACAGTGAATTTGGAGTGGTTACGGGAAGTGTACGGTAGTGTTTTGGAAGGAAAACCCGTTTATGCGATGTTCGTGCGTTTCACGGGCAGAACAGCACTTTTTCACAGTCCTCACTGTTTTGATGATAACTCGAGAACGGTCGAATGTTAGCGTCTGCCGTATGTTGCATCGTGTTCAGCACATCGAATTACCCCTATACAGTGAATTTGAAGCGTTTAAGGGAAGTGTACGGTAGTGTTTTGGCAGAAAATTGCTTTTTTCGAAAATCGAGCAATTCGCTGATAACTGGAGAACAGTCGAATGTTAGCGTTTGCCGTATGTTGCATCGTGTTCAGCGCATCGAATTACCCCTATACAGTGAATTTGGAGTGGTTACGGGAAGTGTACGGTAGTGTTTTGGAAGGAAAACCCGTTTATGCGATATTCGTGCGTTTCACGGGCAGAAAAGCACGTTTTTCACAGTCCTCACTGTTTTGATGAAAACTCAAGAACGGTCGAATGTTAGCGTTTGCCGTATGTTGCATCGTGTTCAGCACATTGAATTACCCCTATACAGTGAATTTGAAGCGTTTAAGGGAAGTGTAGGGTAGTGTTTTGGCAGAAAATTGCTTTTTTCGAAAATCGAGCAATTCGCTGATAACTCGAGAACGGTCGAATGTTAGCGTTTGCCGTATGTTGCATCGTGTTCAGCACATCGAATTACCCCTATACAGTGAATTTGAAGCGTTTAAGGGAAGTGTACGGTAGTGTTTTGGCAGAAAATTGCTTTTTTCGAAAATCGAGCAATTCGCGGATAACTGGAGAACGGTCGAATGTTAGCGTTTGCCGTATGTTGCATCGTGTTCAGCGCATCGAATTACCCCTATACAGTGAATTTGGAGTTGTTACGGGAAGTGTACGGTAGTGTTTTGGAAGGAAAACCCGTTTATGCGATATTCGTGCGTTTCACGGGCAGAAAAGCACGTTTTTCACAGTCCTCACTGTTTTGATGATAACTCGAGAACGGTCGAATGTTAGCGTTTGCCGTATGTTGCATCGTGTTCAGCACATCGAATTACCCCTATACAGTGAATTTGAAGCGTTTAAGGGAAGTGTACGGTAGTGTTTTGGCAGAAAATTGCTTTTTTCGAAAATCGAGCAATTCGCTGATAACTGGAGAACGGTCGAATGTTAGCGTTTGCCGTATGTTGCATCGTGTTCAGCACATCGAATTACCCCTATACAGTGAATTTGAAGCGTTTAAGGGAAGTGTACGGTAGTGTTCTGGCAGAAAATTGCTTTTTTCGAAAATCGAGCAATTCGCTGATAACTGGAGAACGGTCGAATGTTAGCGTTTGCCGTATGTTGCATCGTGTTCAGCACATCGAATTACCCCTATACAGTGAATTTGAAGCGTTTAAGGGGAGTGTACGGTAGTGTTTTGGCAGAAAATTGCTTTTTTCGAAAATCGAGCAATTCGCTGATAACTCGAGAACGGTGGAATGTTAGCGTTTACCGTATGTTGGATCGTGTTCAGGGCATCGAATTACCCCTATACAGTGAATTTGGAGTGGTTACGGGAAGTGTACGGTAGTGTTTTGGAAGGAAAACCCGTTTATGCGATATTCGTGCGTTTCACGGGCAGAAAAGCACGTTTTACACAGTCCTCACTGTTTTGATGATAACTCGAGAACGGTCGAATGTCAGCGTTTGCCGTATGTTGCATCGTGTTCAGCACATCGAATTACCCCTATACAGTGAATTTGAAGCGTTTAAGGGAAGTGTACGGTAGTGTTTTGGCAGAAAATTGCTTTTTTCGAAAATCGAGCAATTCGCTGATAACTCGAGAACGGTCGAATGTTAGCGTTTGCCGTATGTTGCATCGTGTTTAGCACATCGAATTACCCCTATACAGTGAATTTGCAGCGTTTAAGGGAAGTGTACGGTAGTGTTTTGGCAGAAAATTGCTTTTTTCGAAAATCGAGCAATTCGCTGATAACGCGAGAACGGTCGGATGTTAGCGTTTGCCGGATGTTGCATCGTGTTCAGCACATCGAATTACCCCTATACAGTGAATTTGAAGCGTTTAAGGGAAGTGTACGGTAGTGTTTTGGCAGAAAATTGCTTTTTTTCGAAAATCGAGCAATTCGCTGATAACTCGAGAACGGTCGAATGTTAGCGTTTGCCGTATGTTGGATCGTGTTCAGCGCATCGAATTACCCCTATACAGTGAATTTGGAGTACTTACGGGAAGTGTACGGTAGTGTTTTGGAAGGAAAACCCGTTTATGCGATATTCGTGCGTTTCACGGGGAGAAAAGCACGATTTACACAGTCCTCACTGTTTTGATGATAACTCAAGAACGGTCGAATGTTAGCGTTTGCCGTATGTTGCATCGTGTTCAGCACATCGAATTACCCCTATACAGTGAATTTGAAGCGTTTAAGGGAAGTGTACGGTAGTGTTTTGGCAGAAAATTGCTTTTTTCGAAAATCGAGCAATTCGCTGATAACTCGAGAACGGTCGAATGTTAGCGTTTGCCGTATGTTGCATCGTCTTCAGCGCATCGAATTACCCCTATACAGTGAATTTGGAGTGGTTACGGGAAGTGTACGGTAGTGTTTTGGAAGGAAAACCCGTTTATGCGATAATCGTGCGTTTCACGGGCAGAAAAGCACGTTTTTCACAGTCCTCACTGTTTTGATGATAACTCGAGAACGGTCGAATGTCAGCGTTTGCCGTATGTTGCATCGTGTTCAGCACATCGAATTACCCCTATACAGTGAATTTGAAGCGTTTAAGGGAAGTGTACGGTAGTGTTTTGGCAGAAAATTGCTTTTTTCGAAAATCGAGCAATTCGCTGATAACTCGAGAACGGTCGAATGTTAGCGTTTGCCGTATGTTGCATCGTGTTCAGCGCTTCGAATTACCCCTATACAGTGAATTTGGAGTGGTTACGGGAAGTGTACGGTAGTGTTTTGGCAGAAAATTGCTTTTTTCGAAAATCGGGCAATCCGCTGATAACTGGAGAACGGTCGAATGTTAGCGTTTGCCGTATGTTGCATCGTGTTCAGCGCATCGAATTACCCCTATACAGTGAATTTGGAGTAGTTACGGGAAGTGTACGGTAGTGTTTTGGAAGGAAAACCCGTTTATGCGATATTCGTGCGTTTCACGGGGAGAAAAGCACGTTTTACACAGTCCTCACTGTTTTGATGATAACTCAAGAACGGTCGAATGTTAGCGTTTGCCGTATGTTGCATCGTGTTCAGCACATCGAATTACCCCTATACAGTGAATTTGAAGCGTTTAAGGGAAGTGTACGGTAGTGTTTTGGCAGAAAATTGCTTTTTTCGAAAATCGAGCAATTCGCTGATAACTGGAGAACGGTCGAATGTTAGCGTTTGCCGTATGTTGCATCGTGTTCAGCACATCGAATTACCCCTATACAGTGAATTTGAAGCGTTTAAGGGAAGTGTACGGTAGTGTTTTGGCAGAAAATTGCTTTTTTCGAAAATCGAGCAATTCGCTGATAACTGGAGAACGGTCGAATGTTAGCGTTTGCCGTATGTTGCATCGTGTTCAGCGCATCGAATTACCCCTATACAGTGAATTTGGAGTGGTTACGGGCAGTGTACGGTAGTGTTTTGGAAGGAAAACCCGTTTATGCGATATTCGTGCGTTTCACGGGCAGAAAAGCACGTTTTTCACTGTCCTCACTGTTTTGATGATAACTCGAGAACGGTCGAATGTCAGCGTTTGCCGTATGTTGCATCGTGTTCAGCACATCGAATTACCCCTATACAGTGAATTTGAAGCGTTTAAGGGAAGTGTACGGTAGTGTTTTGGCAGAAAATTGCTTTTTTCGAAAATCGAGCAATTCGCTGATAACTCGAGAACGGTCGAATGTTAGCGTTTGCCGTATGTTGCATCGTGTTCAGCGCTTCGAATTACCCCTATACAGTGAATTTGAAGCGTTTAAGAGAAGTGTACGGTAGTGTTTTGGCAGAAAATTGCTTTTTTCGAAAATCGGGCAATCCGCTGATAACTGGAGAACGGTCGAATGTTAGCGTTTGCCGTATGTTGCATCGTGTTCAGCGCATCGAATTACCCCTATACAGTGAATTTGGAGTGGTTACGGGAAGTGTACGGTAGTGTTTTGGAAGGAAAACCCGTTTATGCGATATTCGTGCGTTTCACGGGCAGAACAGCACTTTTTCACAGTCCTCACTGTTTTGATGATAACTCGAGAACGGTCGAATGTTAGCGTCTGCCGTATGTTGCATCGTGTTCAGCACATCGAATTACCCCTATACAGTGAATTTGAAGCGTTTAAGGGAAGTGTACGGTAGTGTTTTGGCAGAAAATTGCTTTTTTCGAAAATCGAGCAATTCGCTGATAACTGGAGAACAGTCGAATGTTAGCGTTTGCCGTATGTTGCATCGTGTTCAGCGCATCGAATTACCCCTATACAGTGAATTTGGAGTGGTTACGGGAAGTGTACGGTAGTGTTTTGGAAGGAAAACCCGTTTATGCGATATTCGTGCGTTTCACGGGCAGAAAAGCACGTTTTTCACAGTCCTCACTGTTTTGATGAAAACTCAAGAACGGTCGAATGTTAGCGTTTGCCGTATGTTGCATCGTGTTCAGCACATTGAATTACCCCTATACAGTGAATTTGAAGCGTTTAAGGGAAGTGTAGGGTAGTGTTTTGGCAGAAAATTGCTTTTTTCGAAAATCGAGCAATTCGCTGATAACTCGAGAACGGTCGAATGTTAGCGTTTGCCGTATGTTGCATCGTGTTCAGCACATCGAATTACCCCTATACAGTGAATTTGAAGCGTTTAAGGGAAGTGTACGGTAGTGTTTTGGCAGAAAATTGCTTTTTTCGAAAATCGAGCAATTCGCGGATAACTGGAGAACGGTCGAATGTTAGCGTTTGCCGTATGTTGCATCGTGTTCAGCGCATCGAATTACCCCTATACAGTGAATTTGGAGTTGTTACGGGAAGTGTACGGTAGTGTTTTGGAAGGAAAACCCGTTTATGCGATATTCGTGCGTTTCACGGGCAGAAAAGCACGTTTTTCACAGTCCTCACTGTTTTGATGATAACTCGAGAACGGTCGAATGTTAGCGTTTGCCGTATGTTGCATCGTGTTCAGCACATCGAATTACCCCTATACAGTGAATTTGAAGCGTTTAAGGGAAGTGTACGGTAGTGTTTTGGCAGAAAATTGCTTTTTTCGAAAATCGAGCAATTCGCTGATAACTGGAGAACGGTCGAATGTTAGCGTTTGCCGTATGTTGCATCGTGTTCAGCACATCGAATTACCCCTATACAGTGAATTTGAAGCGTTTAAGGGAAGTGTACGGTAGTGTTCTGGCAGAAAATTGCTTTTTTCGAAAATCGAGCAATTCGCTGATAACTGGAGAACGGTCGAATGTTAGCGTTTGCCGTATGTTGCATCGTGTTCAGCACATCGAATTACCCCTATACAGTGAATTTGAAGCGTTTAAGGGGAGTGTACGGTAGTGTTTTGGCAGAAAATTGCTTTTTTCGAAAATCGAGCAATTCGCTGATAACTCGAGAACGGTGGAATGTTAGCGTTTACCGTATGTTGGATCGTGTTCAGGGCATCGAATTACCCCTATACAGTGAATTTGGAGTGGTTACGGGAAGTGTACGGTAGTGTTTTGGAAGGAAAACCCGTTTATGCGATATTCGTGCGTTTCACGGGCAGAAAAGCACGTTTTACACAGTCCTCACTGTTTTGATGATAACTCGAGAACGGTCGAATGTCAGCGTTTGCCGTATGTTGCATCGTGTTCAGCACATCGAATTACCCCTATACAGTGAATTTGAAGCGTTTAAGGGAAGTGTACGGTAGTGTTTTGGCAGAAAATTGCTTTTTTCGAAAATCGAGCAATTCGCTGATAACTCGAGAACGGTCGAATGTTAGCGTTTGCCGTATGTTGCATCGTGTTTAGCACATCGAATTACCCCTATACAGTGAATTTGCAGCGTTTAAGGGAAGTGTACGGTAGTGTTTTGGCAGAAAATTGCTTTTTTCGAAAATCGAGCAATTCGCTGATAACGCGAGAACGGTCGGATGTTAGCGTTTGCCGGATGTTGCATCGTGTTCAGCACATCGAATTACCCCTATACAGTGAATTTGAAGCGTTTAAGGGAAGTGTACGGTAGTGTTTTGGCAGAAAATTGCTTTTTTCGAAAATCGAGCAATTCGCTGATAACTCGAGAACGGTCGAATGTTAGCGTTTGCCGTATGTTGGATCGTGTTCAGCGCATCGAATTACCCCTATACAGTGAATTTGGAGTACTTACGGGAAGTGTACGGTAGTGTTTTGGAAGGAAAACCCGTTTATGCGATATTCGTGCGTTTCACGGGGAGAAAAGCACGATTTACACAGTCCTCACTGTTTTGATGATAACTCAAGAACGGTCGAATGTTAGCGTTTGCCGTATGTTGCATCGTGTTCAGCACATCGAATTACCCCTATACAGTGAATTTGAAGCGTTTAAGGGAAGTGTACGGTAGTGTTTTGGCAGAAAATTGCTTTTTTCGAAAATCGAGCAATTCGCTGATAACTCGAGAACGGTCGAATGTTAGCGTTTGCCGTATGTTGCATCGTCTTCAGCGCATCGAATTACCCCTATACAGTGAATTTGGAGTGGTTACGGGAAGTGTACGGTAGTGTTTTGGAAGGAAAACCCGTTTATGCGATAATCGTGCGTTTCACGGGCAGAAAAGCACGTTTTTCACAGTCCTCACTGTTTTGATGATAACTCGAGAACGGTCGAATGTCAGCGTTTGCCGTATGTTGCATCGTGTTCAGCACATCGAATTACCCCTATACAGTGAATTTGAAGCGTTTAAGGGAAGTGTACGGTAGTGTTTTGGCAGAAAATTGCTTTTTTCGAAAATCGAGCAATTCGCTGATAACTCGAGAACGGTCGAATGTTAGCGTTTGCCGTATGTTGCATCGTGTTCAGCGCTTCGAATTACCCCTATACAGTGAATTTGGAGTGGTTACGGGAAGTGTACGGTAGTGTTTTGGCAGAAAATTGCTTTTTTCGAAAATCGGGCAATCCGCTGATAACTGGAGAACGGTCGAATGTTAGCGTTTGCCGTATGTTGCATCGTGTTCAGCGCATCGAATTACCCCTATACAGTGAATTTGGAGTAGTTACGGGAAGTGTACGGTAGTGTTTTGGAAGGAAAACCCGTTTATGCGATATTCGTGCGTTTCACGGGGAGAAAAGCACGTTTTACACAGTCCTCACTGTTTTGATGATAACTCAAGAACGGTCGAATGTTAGCGTTTGCCGTATGTTGCATCGTGTTCAGCACATCGAATTACCCCTATACAGTGAATTTGAAGCGTTTAAGGGAAGTGTACGGTAGTGTTTTGGCAGAAAATTGCTTTTTTCGAAAATCGAGCAATTCGCTGATAACTGGAGAACGGTCGAATGTTAGCGTTTGCCGTATGTTGCATCGTGTTCAGCACATCGAATTACCCCTATACAGTGAATTTGAAGCGTTTAAGGGAAGTGTACGGTAGTGTTTTGGCAGAAAATTGCTTTTTTCGAAAATCGAGCAATTCGCTGATAACTGGAGAACGGTCGAATGTTAGCGTTTGCCGTATGTTGCATCGTGTTCAGCGCATCGAATTACCCCTATACAGTGAATTTGGAGTGGTTACGGGCAGTGTACGGTAGTGTTTTGGAAGGAAAACCCGTTTATGCGATATTCGTGCGTTTCACGGGCAGAAAAGCACGTTTTTCACTGTCCTCACTGTTTTGATGATAACTCGAGAACGGTCGAATGTCAGCGTTTGCCGTATGTTGCATCGTGTTCAGCACATCGAATTACCCCTATACAGTGAATTTGAAGCGTTTAAGGGAAGTGTACGGTAGTGTTTTGGCAGAAAATTGCTTTTTTCGAAAATCGAGCAATTCGCTGATAACTCGAGAACGGTCGAATGTTAGCGTTTGCCGTATGTTGCATCGTGTTCAGCGCTTCGAATTACCCCTCTACAGTGAATTTGAAGCGTTTAAGAGAAGTGTACGGTAGTGTTTTGGCAGAAAATTGCTTTTTTCGAAAATCGGGCAATCCGCTGATAACTGGAGAACGGTCGAATGTTAGCGTTTGCCGTATGTTGCATCGTGTTCAGCGCATCGAATTACCCCTATACAGTGAATTTGGAGTGGTTACGGGAAGTGTACGGTAGTGTTTTGGAAGGAAAACCCGTTTATGCGATATTCGTGCGTTTCACGGGCAGAACAGCACTTTTTCACAGTCCTCACTGTTTTGATGATAACTCGAGAACGGTCGAATGTTAGCGTCTGCCGTATGTTGCATCGTGTTCAGCACATCGAATTACCCCTATACAGTGAATTTGAAGCGTTTAAGGGAAGTGTACGGTAGTGTTTTGGCAGAAAATTGCTTTTTTCGAAAATCGAGCAATTCGCTGATAACTGGAGAACAGTCGAATGTTAGCGTTTGCCGTATGTTGCATCGTGTTCAGCGCATCGAATTACCCCTATACAGTGAATTTGGAGTGGTTACGGGAAGTGTACGGTAGTGTTTTGGAAGGAAAACCCGTTTATGCGATATTCGTGCGTTTCACGGGCAGAAAAGCACGTTTTTCACAGTCCTCACTGTTTTGATGAAAACTCAAGAACGGTCGAATGTTAGCGTTTGCCGTATGTTGCATCGTGTTCAGCACATTGAATTACCCCTATACAGTGAATTTGAAGCGTTTAAGGGAAGTGTAGGGTAGTGTTTTGGCAGAAAATTGCTTTTTTCGAAAATCGAGCAATTCGCTGATAACTCGAGAACGGTCGAATGTTAGCGTTTGCCGTATGTTGCATCGTGTTCAGCACATCGAATTACCCCTATACAGTGAATTTGAAGCGTTTAAGGGAAGTGTACGGTAGTGTTTTGGCAGAAAATTGCTTTTTTCGAAAATCGAGCAATTCGCGGATAACTGGAGAACGGTCGAATGTTAGCGTTTGCCGTATGTTGCATCGTGTTCAGCGCATCGAATTACCCCTATACAGTGAATTTGGAGTTGTTACGGGAAGTGTACGGTAGTGTTTTGGAAGGAAAACCCGTTTATGCGATATTCGTGCGTTTCACGGGCAGAAAAGCACGTTTTTCACAGTCCTCACTGTTTTGATGATAACTCGAGAACGGTCGAATGTTAGCGTTTGCCGTATGTTGCATCGTGTTCAGCACATCGAATTACCCCTATACAGTGAATTTGAAGCGTTTAAGGGAAGTGTACGGTAGTGTTTTGGCAGAAAATTGCTTTTTTCGAAAATCGAGCAATTCGCTGATAACTGGAGAACGGTCGAATGTTAGCGTTTGCCGTATGTTGCATCGTGTTCAGCACATCGAATTACCCCTATACAGTGAATTTGAAGCGTTTAAGGGAAGTGTACGGTAGTGTTCTGGCAGAAAATTGCTTTTTTCGAAAATCGAGCAATTCGCTGATAACTGGAGAACGGTCGAATGTTAGCGTTTGCCGTATGTTGCATCGTGTTCAGCACATCGAATTACCCCTATACAGTGAATTTGAAGCGTTTAAGGGGAGTGTACGGTAGTGTTTTGGCAGAAAATTGCTTTTTTCGAAAATCGAGCAATTCGCTGATAACTCGAGAACGGTGGAATGTTAGCGTTTACCGTATGTTGGATCGTGTTCAGGGCATCGAATTACCCCTATACAGTGAATTTGGAGTGGTTACGGGAAGTGTACGGTAGTGTTTTGGAAGGAAAACCCGTTTATGCGATATTCGTGCGTTTCACGGGCAGAAAAGCACGTTTTACACAGTCCTCACTGTTTTGATGATAACTCGAGAACGGTCGAATGTCAGCGTTTGCCGTATGTTGCATCGTGTTCAGCACATCGAATTACCCCTATACAGTGAATTTGAAGCGTTTAAGGGAAGTGTACGGTAGTGTTTTGGCAGAAAATTGCTTTTTTCGAAAATCGAGCAATTCGCTGATAACTCGAGAACGGTCGAATGTTAGCGTTTGCCGTATGTTGCATCGTGTTTAGCACATCGAATTACCCCTATACAGTGAATTTGCAGCGTTTAAGGGAAGTGTACGGTAGTGTTTTGGCAGAAAATTCCTTTTTTCGAAAATCGAGCAATTCGCTGATAACGCGAGAACGGTCGGATGTTAGCGTTTGCCGGATGTTGCATCGTGTTCAGCACATCGAATTACCCCTATACAGTGAATTTGAAGCGTTTAAGGGAAGTGTACGGTAGTGTTTTGGCAGAAAATTGCTTTTTTCGAAAATCGAGCAATTCGCTGATAACTCGAGAACGGTCGAATGTTAGCGTTTGCCGTATGTTGGATCGTGTTCAGCGCATCGAATTACCCCTATACAGTGAATTTGGAGTACTTACGGGAAGTGTACGGTAGTGTTTTGGAAGGAAAACCCGTTTATGCGATATTCGTGCGTTTCACGGGGAGAAAAGCACGATTTACACAGTCCTCACTGTTTTGATGATAACTCAAGAACGGTCGAATGTTAGCGTTTGCCGTATGTTGCATCGTGTTCAGCACATCGAATTACCCCTATACAGTGAATTTGAAGCGTTTAAGGGAAGTGTACGGTAGTGTTTTGGCAGAAAATTGCTTTTTTCGAAAATCGAGCAATTCGCTGATAACTCGAGAACGGTCGAAGTTAGCGTTTGCCGTATGTTGCATCGTCTTCAGCGCATCGAATTACCCCTATACAGTGAATTTGGAGTGGTTACGGGAAGTGTACGGTAGTGTTTTGGAAGGAAAACCCGTTTATGCGATAATCGTGCGTTTCACGGGCAGAAAAGCACGTTTTTCACAGTCCTCACTGTTTTGATGATAACTCGAGAACGGTCGAATGTCAGCGTTTGCCGTATGTTGCATCGTGTTCAGCACATCGAATTACCCCTATACAGTGAATTTGAAGCGTTTAAGGGAAGTGTACGGTAGTGTTTTGGCAGAAAATTGCTTTTTTCGAAAATCGAGCAATTCGCTGATAACTCGAGAACGGTCGAATGTTAGCGTTTGCCGTATGTTGCATCGTCTTCAGCGCATCGAATTACCCCTATACAGTGAATTTGGAGTGGTTACGGGAAGTGTACGGTAGTGTTTTGGCAGAAAATTGCTTTTTTCGAAAATCGGGCAATCCGCTGATAACTCGAGAACGGTCGAATGTTAGCGTTTGCCGTATGTTGCATCGTGTTCAGCACATCGAATTACCCCTATACAGTGAATTTGAAGCGTTTAAGGGAAGTGTACGGTAGTGTTTTGGCAGAAAATTGCTTTTTTCGAAAATCGAGCAATTCGCGGATAACTGGAGAACGGTCGAATGTTAGCGTTTGCCGTATGTTGGATCGTGTTCAGCGCATTGAATTACCCCTATACAGTGAATTTGGAGTGGTTACGGGAAGTGTACGGTAGTGTTTTGGAAGGAAAACCCGTTTATGCGATATTCGTGCGTTTCACGGGCAGAAAAGCACGTTTTACACAGTCCTCACTGTTTTGATGATAACTCAAGAACGGTCGAATGTTAGCGTTTGCCGTATGTTGCATCGTGTTCAGCACATCGAATTACCCCTATACAGTGAATGTGAAGCGTTTAAGGGAAGTGTACGGTAGTGTTTTGGCAGAAAATTGCTTTTTTCGAAAATCGAGCAATTCGCTGATAACTGGAGAACGGTCGAATGGTAGCGTTCGCCGTATGTTGCATCGTGTTCAGCACATCGAATTACCCCTATACAGTGAATTTGAAGCGTTTAAGGTAAGTGTACGGTAGTGTTTTGGGAGAAAATTGCTTTTTTCGAAAATCGAGCAATTCGCTGATAACTCGAGAACGGTCGAATTTTAGCGTTTGCCGTATGTTGCATCGTGTTCAGCGCATCGAATTACCCCTATACAGTGAATTTGGAGTGGTTACGGGAAGTGTACGGTAGTGTTTTGGAAGGAAAACCCGTTTATGCGATATTCGTGCGTTTCACGGGCAGAAAAGCACGTTTTTCACAGTCCTCACTGTTTTGATGATAACTCGAGAACGGTCGAATGTCAGCGTTTGCCGTATGTTGCATCGTGTTCAGCACATCGAATTACCCCTATACAGTGAATTTGAAGCGTTTAAGGGAAGTGTACGGTAGTGTTTTGGCAGAAAATTGCTTTTTTCGAAAATCGAGCAATTCGCTGATAACTCGAGAACGGTCGAATGTTAGCGTTTGCCGTATGTTGCATCGTGTTCAGCGCTTCGAATTACCCCTATACAGTGAATTTGGAGTGGTTACGGGAAGTGTACGGTAGTGTTTTGGCAGAAAATTGCTTTTTTCGAAAATCGGGCAATCCGCTGATAACTGGAGAACGGTCGAATGTTAGCGTTTGCCGTATGTTGCATCGTGTTCAGCGCATCGAATTACCCCTATACAGTGAATTTGGAGTAGTTACGGGAAGTGTACGGTAGTGTTTTGGAAGGAAAACCCGTTTATGCGATATTCGCGCGTTTCACGGGGAGAAAAGCACGTTTTACACAGTCCTCACTGTTTTGATGATAACTCAAGAACGGTCGAATGTTAGCGTTTGCCGTATGTTGCATCGTGTTCAGCACATCGAATTACCCCTATACAGTGAATTTGAAGCGTTTAAGGGAAGTGTACGGTAGTGTTTTGGCAGAAAATTGCTTTTTTTCGAAAATCGAGCAATTCGCTGATAACTGGAGAACGGTCGAATGTTAGCGTTTGCCGTATGTTGCATCGTGTTCAGCACATCGAATTACCCCTATACAGTGAATTTGAAGCGTTTAAGGGAAGTGTACGGTAGTGTTTTGGCAGAAAATTGCTTTTTTCGAAAATCGAGCAATTCGCTGATAACTGGAGAACGGTCGAATGTTAGCGTTTGCCGTATGTTGCATCGTGTTCAGCGCATCGAATTACCCCTATACAGTGAATTTGGAGTGGTTACGGGAAGTGTACGGTAGTGTTTTGGAAGGAAAACCCGTTTATGCGATATTCGTGCGTTTCACGGGCAGAAAAGCACGTTTTTCACTGTCCTCACTGTTTTGATGATAACTCGAGAACGGTCGAATGTCAGCGTTTGCCGTATGTTGCATCGTGTTCAGCACATCGAATTACCCCTATACAGTGAATTTGAAGCGTTTAAGGGAAGTGTACGGTAGTGTTTTGGCAGAAAATTGCTTTTTTCGAAAATCGAGCAATTCGCTGATAACTCGAGAACGGTCGAATGTTAGCGTTTGCCGTATGTTGCATCGTGTTCAGCGCTTCGAATTACCCCTATACAGTGAATTTGGAGTGGTTACGGGAAGTGTACGGTAGTGTTTTGGCAGAAAATTGCTTTTTTTCGAAAATCGGGCAATCCGCTGATAACTGGAGAACGGTCGAATGTTAGCGTTTGCCGTATGTTGCATCGTGTTCAGCGCATCGAATTACCCCTATACAGTGAATTTGGAGTGGTTACGGGAAGTGTACGGTAGTGTTTTGGAAGGAAAACCCGTTTATGCGATATTCGTGCGTTTCACGGGCAGAACAGCACTTTTTCACAGTCCTCACTGTTTTGATGATAACTCGAGAACGGTCGAATGTTAGCGTCTGCCGTATGTTGCATCGTGTTCAGCACATCGAATTACCCCTATACAGTGAATTTTAAGCGTTTAAGGGAAGTGTACGGTAGTGTTTTGGTAGAAAATTGCTTTTTTCGAAAATCGAGCAATTCGCTGATAACTCGAGAACGGTCGAATGTTAGCATTTGCCGTATGTTGGATCGTGTTCAGGGCATCGAATTACCCCTATACAGTGAATTTGGAGTGGTTACGGGAAGTGTACGGTAGTGTTTTGGAAGGAAAACCCGTTTATGCGATATTCGTGCGTTTCACGGGCAGAAAAGCACGTTTTACACAGTCCTCACTGTTTTGATGATAACTCAAGAACGGTAGAATGTTAGCGTTTGCCGGATGTTGCATCGTGTTCAGCACATCGAATTACCCCTATACAGTGAATTTGAAGCGTTTAAGGGAAGTGTACGGTAGTGTTTTGGCAGAAAATTGCTTTTTTTCGAAAATCGAGCAATTCGCTGATAACTCGAGAACGGTCGAATGTTAGCGTTTGCCGTATGTTGCATCGTCTTCAGCGCATCGAATTACCCCTATACAGTGAATTTGGAGTGGTTACGGGAAGTGTACGGTAGTGTTTTGGAAGGAAAACCCGTTTATGCGATAATCGTGCGTTTCACGGGCAGAAAAGCACGTTTTTCACAGTCCTCACTGTTTTGATGATAACTCGAGAACGGTCGAATGTCAGCGTTTGCCGTATGTTGCATCGTGTTCAGCACATCGAATTACCCCTATACAGTGAATTTGAAGCGTTTAAGGAAGTGTACGGTAGTGTTTTGGCAGAAAATTGCTTTTTTCGAAAATCGAGCAATTCGCTGATAACTCGAGAACGGTCGAATGTTAGCGTTTGCCGTATGTTGCATCGTCTTCAGCGCATCGAATTACCCCTATACAGTGAATTTGGAGTGTTTAGGGGAAGTGTACGGTAGTGTCTTGGCAGAAAATTGCTTTTTTCGAAATCGGGCAATTCGCTGATAACTCGAGAACGGTCGAATGTTAGCGTTTGCCGTATGTTGCATCGTGTTCAGCACATCGAATTACCCCTATACAGTGAATTTGAAGCGTTTAAGGGAAGTGTACGGTAGTGTTTTGGCAGAAAATTGCTTTTTTTCGAAAATCGAGCAATTCGCTGATAACTGGAGAACGGTCGAATGGTAGCGTTCGCCGTATGTTGCATCGTGTTCAGCACATCGAATTACCCCTATACAGTGAATTTGAAGCGTTTAAGGTAAGTGTACGGTAGTGTTTTGGGAGAAAATGCTTTTTTCGAAAATCGAGCAATTCGCTGATAACTCGAGAACGGTCGAATTTTAGCGTTTGCCGTATGTTGCATCGTGTTCAGCGCATCGAATTACCCCTATACAGTGAATTTGGAGTGGTTACGGAAGTGTACGGTAGTGTTTTGGAAGGAAAACCCGTTTATGCGATATTCGTGCGTTTCACGGGCAGAAAAGCACGTTTTTCACAGTCCTCACTGTTTTGATGATAACTCGAGGAACGGTCGAATGTCAGCGTTTGCCGTATGTTGCATCGTGTTCAGCACAATCGAATACCCCTATACAGTGAATTTGAAGCGTTTAAGGGAAGTGTACGGTAGTGTTTTTGGCAGAAAATTGCTTTTTTCGAAAATCGAGCAATTCGCTGATAACTCGAGAACGGTCGAATGTTAGCGTTTGCCGTATGTTTGCATCGTGTTCAGCGCTTCGAATTACCCCTATACAGTGAATTTGGAGTGGTTACGGAAGTGTACGGTAGTGGTTTTGGCAGAAATTGCTTTTTTTCGAAATCGGGCAATCCGCTGATAACTGGAGAACGGTCGAATGTTAGCGTTTGCCGTATGTTGCATCGTGTTCAGCGCATCGAATTACCCCTATACAGTGAATTTGGAGTAGTTACGGGAAGTGTACGGTAGTGTTTTGGAAGGAAAACCCGTTTATGCGATATTCGCGCGTTTCACGGGGAGAAAAGCACGTTTTACACAGTCCTCACTGTTTTGATGATAACTCAAGAACGGTCGAATGTTAGCGTTTGCCGTATGTTGCATCGTGTTCAGCACATCGAATTACCCCTATACAGTGAATTTGAAGCGTTTAAGGGAAGTGTACGGTAGTGTTTTGGCAGAAAATTGCTTTTTTCGAAAATCGAGCAATTCGCTGATAACTGGAGAACGGTCGAATGTTAGCGTTTGCCGTATGTTGCATCGTGTTCAGCACATCGAATTACCCCTATACAGTGAATTTGAAGCGTTTAAGGGAAGTGTACGGTAGTGTTTTGGCAGAAAATTGCTTTTTTCGAAAATCGAGCAATTCGCTGATAACTGGAGAACGGTCGAATGTTAGCGTTTGCCGTATGTTGCATCGTGTTCAGCGCATCGAATTACCCCTATACAGTGAATTTGGAGTGGTTACGGAAGTGTACGGTAGTGTTTTGGAAGGAAAACCCGTTTATGCGATATTCGTGCGTTTCACGGGCAGAAAAGCACGTTTTTCACTGTCCTCACTGTTTTGATGATAACTCGAGAACGGTCGAATGTCAGCGTTTGCCGTATGTTGCATCGTGTTCAGCACATCGAATTACCCCTATACAGTGAATTTGAAGCGTTTAAGGGAAGTGTACGGTAGTGTTTTGGCAGAAAATTGCTTTTTTCGAAAATCGAGCAATTCGCTGATAACTCGAGAACGGTCGAATGTTAGCGTTTGCCGTATGTTGCATCGTGTTCAGCGCTTCGAATTACCCCTATACAGTGAATTTGGAGTGGTTACGGGAAGTGTACGGTAGTGTTTTGGCAGAAAATTGCTTTTTTTTTCGAAAATCGGGCAATCCGCTGATAACTGGAGAACGGTCGAATGTTAGCGTTTGCCGTATGTTTGCATCGTGTTCAGAGCGCATCGAATTACCCCTATACAGTGAATTTGGAGTGGTTACGGGAAGTGTACGGTAGTGTTTTGGAAGGAAACCCGTTTATATGCGATTCTTCGTGCGTTTCACGGGCAACAGCACTTTTTCACAGTCCCTCACTGTTTTGATGATAACTCGAGAACGGTCGAATGTTAGCGTCTGCCGTATGTTGCATCGTGTTCAGCACATCGAATTACCCCTATACAGTGAATTTTAAGCGTTTAGGGAAGTGTACGGTAGTGTTTTTGGCAGAAAATTGCTTTTTTCGAAATCGAGCATTCGCTGATAACTCGAGAACGGTCGAATGTTAGCATTTGCCGTATGTTGGATCGTTTCAGGGCATCGAATTACCCTATACAGTGAA